>SZWC01009753.1:50363-78658 GCA_023375785.1 Penium margaritaceum
TGTGGTGTATCGTGGAAATGCAAAGTGTTGAAACTTATGTATTGTAGTGTTCCATCGCGCAAGCCCCCCCCCCCCCCAAAACACGTGAAGTGTATTTGGGGGGTGTATCGTAAAGTGTATCGCAGATCTTTATCGATGTCGAACATGTGTACATTTCTTCGGTCATCACTTATGGTACACAAGTTGACATATGATGGTCCCTCTGCGTGCTCAGGTGGTGGCGGTAGGAGGACAACAGTGTGGCAGGAGGCCTGCCACATCGAAGAGGGCCGTGGCTGCAGCGGGTCCTTGCGAGAAGGCGGGCGGTGTGAAAATCCACGCTGGTGGCACCGCGCTTCTCCATGTAGCGCTGCAGCAGGCTCGGCTGAGCCATGTCATGAACTTCCTTGAGGCAATGAGATGGGCAGAAATCAGCCATGGCACTCGGTCCTGTGTTCAACCCATCGACTCCTACGTTGGATTGCCTCAAACCCTCCAAGGCATCCACACCCACGTGGAGGAGACTTGCAGCAGGTGAAGTCGAACACGCATCGCTTCTGTGAGCATGCCGGCGTGACTACCTGCAGCAGTGAGGCGCTCATGGTGGCTTTGCCCAGCGGCAAGGCAACCCTTCACGCATCAACAGGAGTGCAACAAACAGAGCAGCAGACCATGAGAGGGCGCGGGACGGCGTCTTCACCCGCCTACGTTGGCTGCTGTCAAGCTGGATACGGCGACACGGGGAGCAAGACGCGTCCAACGGGCACCAATTGTCGTGGTGCCGCGTGGAGGGCCAGACGGCGTGGTGGCATGTTATGCCACATGTGGGTGATGTGCACAGCAGAAGTCGTGGACCTTGCCAGAATCTCAGGAGGAGGACGACACACTCGGTCCGCAGTCATCACGCGCCGTGGTCCGGCGCTCCAAAACTGAGGAGCGTGGTCGGCCGTCGTCAAGGACGGCCGGGTGGCATGCGGGAGGCATGCCCGATCCCCACCACTGACCTAGCTGGAGCAGAGAGGCGGAGCTTGCGCAGGAAAGCTGGCTGGAGGAAGCTACGGGAAAAGCTTCTGGCAGCGCCAGAGGAAGCGACCCGCAAGCTGCCAGAAGAAGCTACCGCAAGAGGGCCGTCGCCAAACTATTCCCAAGGGGTACGAGGTGGAGAAATAAACCAAAATGGAGGGAGGTGCTCATCCTCATCCACAAGGAAGCGGTAGGTGGGGCTTTCATGAGCCGCCACAACCGTGTTCACGGTGGAGAGAAGGAGAGTGCAAGGTGCTACTGCAAGGGGGAGGCGCACGCAAAAGGGCGAGGGCAGCCTCAACTTGTCAAGCTCCATGATTGGCAGGAAAGGCTTCGGCTTTGGGCGCGACGCATCATGGCCATGGGTAAATGGAGCTGTGTTGGATCAACGGCACAAGTGGTAATGGCACGTGGCGAGTTCAAAAGGGAGCTCGCATAATACACATCAGTGTGGGGAAAGAGCGTGCACATGTGCAGCAGATCGCAACAGTGCAGTAGTAACACCACGAGAGGGTGCCGACATCAGCCGGAGCAAAAACTCAACCCAGGAGACTGCGGATGTCCGCACGCGTCGTAAGCCAGGAGGGTTGGACCGAAAGCACGGTGGGACGAAATGCACAGCAGAACGGGGCCAGGCTCAACAACCCCAAATAGACAGCAGCTGGTTGAGCCGCCACAACACCAAGTTTGGTGAAGCAAACCGGCTACCGTAGCAGGCAAGGCGCAGCGGGCGTGTCAAACGAGGGGAGCTAGCACCATGCTTAAAAAAAACGAAAGCACTTCCTGGTGCAAGTCAACTACCAAAAAAAAAAGGAACCAACAACAAAAAACACACCACAAAAGTGGTCTGGGCGTCTTCATAGTGTAGCGGAGCTGGAGTGCGACACAGCAATGCTGACGGGAGGTCGGCACGTGCCTGTCAAGTCCAGGTAGTAGATGCACACTCAATGGAGAGAAGGCGCCACCAGGTCGAGCAACAGCAACACCAAGTGATGCACGCGCTTGTAGCAGCAAAAGAAGTCAGCTGCGCCAACAGGCAAGGAAGCAGTCCACTACGGGTGGATGTGACAAGGCTCACGCTGGGTCCAAGCGCGGACGTGCCAAGGGTATTGCAGAATGCAGGATGAACTAGATGGAGCAAAACGACTCCAATGGCAGCGGATGAAGCAGCAGCAGTGGTGCTGTTAATGGCTTCCGCTAGAATGGAAGGCTAGCTGGAGGTGAGCGCTTCCAACGCCTCAAAACAGAAGAGGCGGGTTGAATTGGCAAGCATCGGCAACAAGGCAGCAGCAATCGCCAAGTCGCCAAGAATCAGATGTGTGGCAAAATGGGCCATGCCATGCAGCAAGTTGGCTGCAAATGCTGAGGGACCAGGAGTGGTGGCAAGTGCAAGTGGACGCACCTGGCCACTTGGGCCAATGGTTGCACAAGCACGAGGCTGAGTGGGTGCAGGATGCGAGTGCCGTCAACAACAGGGTGCAGACTCAAGACACAAAAGCAAAGCTGAGGAGGGATGCACCATGCGACAGGCAAGCCTAACGTGCGAGAGTACAACGGATAGGCGGCTAAAAGAGCTGCGATCACAATGGTGCGGCTTGGCACAGGATGGAAGCAGCCGCAAACTGCAAGAGCAGCAGGGCGAGGTGGTTGTGGCAGGAGGCCATGCGCATGCTCGTGGAGCAGCCGGGAGCAGTGAGAGCTATGCCCACAGGGGGCATAGTTGCAGCGGTGCAGGAGCACCACTGGAGGAAGCTACTGGAGAAAGCTGCTGGCTTATGCCAGAGGAAGCCGCCAGAGAAGGTGCTAGGGGAGCTGCAGCTGAGCTTCAGCAACAGCAGCATCGACATGAGCATTGGGAACACTCCACAACAGGGGAGTGGTTCCCGCTCCTTGACTACAAAGAGCCGGCGGACGTGGAGGTCGAAGATGCGACGTCGAAGCGCGGCGGTGCAGCAGGTGCAGAAGCCGACGTGGAGGACTCCAACGACAAAGAAGCTGGGCTGAAGATCCGGCGGAAGATCCGTTGGAGGAGGCACTACGAGTGCCAAAGCGTGGACTCCTGGTGGAATTCGCGTCGGGCGTCAGAGAAAATTCCTTCGGACGCGCCGCCCGTCCGGTTGATGATTCGCCGGAGCGGGAGAGACCCTCGGGGAGCCGTTCGGTTGATGATTTACCGAAGCGAGCAGAGTCGAAAGGATTGCAGCAGAGCAGGGAAGCGCTTCGATGCAGGCACCGGTCAATGGATCGGCATGACGCGGTGCATGTTGGCTGCATCAACAGATCCGACAACCGTGGAAGAGGTGCTTACGCGACCCAAGGGGGAGCAATGGGATGCAACCGTGAAGTCGGAGATGGAATCCATTGCTCAAATAAAAGAAGAATGGACATGACTGAAAAGGGGCAGGTGGTGCTACGGTGTTGTAGTACGCAAAACATGCTTATGGATTGCTTGACCAAAGCGCAACCCGCGGACCGGCACGTGAGCGTGGCCGGGCTTGGGAAGACCAGCTATGATGGCCTGGGGGGCGCAGCGGAAGATGAGTGAGAGAAAGCATGAGCAGCGGGCATGGCAGGTGCAAGGGGGAGAATGTTGAAAAATTGCCCCTCCGCATGCCCAAGTGCGGCGCCGGGAGGCGCCGACGAGCTGCCAGAAAGTGGAAACTCCGTGCCGGCGTATTTGGCAACTCAAGGATTGCTCGGATCCTAAAATGGATGAATTTCCCGTAAGTTTGACAAGTTGCTAAATCCGGTGGAAGTTGTTTTGCCGGAATCGAACAAGTATCGAGGGAGATATAGCCTTCCAAAGTTGGGGTGTGCGCAGCGGCTCTGGGAGCCGGCTGCGACTCGAAATCCGGTGGATAATCGACCGGACCGAGTAACAAAGATACCATCTTGAGAAATTGCTCCGGAAGGCCCGCCGAGGCGTCCGGTGGATAATCCACCTGATCAGGTGGATCATCCACCGGATCCTGTAGTGCAGGTTGTTACTGAGGGACTTAGCCAAAAATCATGGCTCGGCGTCCGAAACTCAGTAGTACCTTTTGTTAGTCGGGGACTTGTTCAAAATTCTGACTCTAGGTCCGTGGACAGGTTTCGAACCTTGCACACCCCAGCACCAAACTCGACCCAAAAGTGGGTAGGGTGCATGGAAATAGTGCAGGGGACCCATACATCACGTGCAATGGGATCTGCGCCTTGGGAAAGGCGCTTCGTACGTGAAGGAAGGCGCCACGGCGAGTGGCGACGTCGGGCTTCTGTGGTGGGTGAGACCTGCGCTTTGACAAGCGTAACTTGGGCTACGCTTGGCCAAATTGCGCACAGTTTCGTGCATTTGAAAGATGATGACTAGCCCTATAAATGTTCTAATCATATTTGTGCTAAAAAACTAACTCAAAATGCCGTTATCCTCTTCACAAAAGTGACTGTCTCCAAATCCTCTCCCACATAGAGCGAGTCAACCAGAAAGCTCACGCTTTATCTTCAAACTTGCCCGAACATGCCGTGCACATGCTAGACGGTCAGAGCCACATTGGAGCAGAATTTTCAGCACCCATGACCACTTCTCGAGCATGGGGTTGAGCACGGATGAGGAGAAGGAGGAGATGGAAGTTGTGCCATACCAGTCCGCAGTGGAAAGCATCATGTACGCCATGGTGACAATACGACCTTACCTGGCCTTTGTGGAGGGCCAAGTGAGCCACTATGTTGCTGACCCTGGGCTGCTACATTGGCAAGCGGTGAAGCGGGTCCTCCGCTAGCTCAAGGTGAAAAAACAGTCGTGGCTCATGTTTGGAGGGGGAGCATGTGACGACTCCCTTTAGTTGGTCGGCTACTTCAATGCCGACTGGGTTGGTGATGTGGATGACAGAAAATCAACATCGGGGTATGTGTTTGTGCACAGTGGTACAAGCAAGAAGCAAGACTGTGTGGCACTATCCAGCACTGAAGTGGAGTACATCGCGCTCACAAAAGCCGCAAAGGAGGTGGTGTGGTTACGGCGGCTTCTTAAGGAGATTGGAATGCCACAAAGGAAGCCAATGGTACTCAATGTGGACAATGTGAGTGCCATCACCCTCACCCAGAACCCTGTGCTACACAGGAGGAAAAAGCACATTGAGATCCGGCATCACTACGCGCAAGACTTGGTGGTGAAGGGAGATGCAACTATTGTGCATTGTGGCACTAAGCGCATGCTTGCCGACGCCATGACCAAGGCAGAGCCTAAAGAAAGGCATGAAGTGAGCTTCATGGAGCTTGGTCTATACTGTGATGTTTGAAATGCTAAATGTTCCAAGGACAGGGCATCAAGGCTGTGGTGGAAGGTGGAGATTGTTGACAAGGTGTGCTCCTTGCCGTAAGTGCCGTTGATCGTACTACGTGATTCGACCACTGATGAGTGTTGAAACACCTGATATGATTTTGGATTTTCATTTCTCGGATTTTTCCATGCAAGATTGAGCTTTGAATCACTCGATTTCAGTGATTATTCATAAAGTTAGCCTAGCCCGAAGTTCGGGTGTTGGGCGGGTGGAATCTGGTACCCGCCATGGGTGGCGGGATAATCCACCGCCACTGATCCGAGTTCATCTCCAACGACCTCCAAATGCACCAGGGTCATGAATGAACTGACCAGATGGACCTCCTTGACCACGGTGAACTTCTCCGTGACTTCTGGACGAGGAAAGGTGCTCCGACGGGTCATCATTGAAGCGCCTTCCGTTGCTTAGCGTGCAAGGCAAGGTGGGCGGCTCCACCAAGGATTACTTTGTCGGCTGCAGGGGCTCTACTGCTCCGATTTGGGCATGCTTGGATGTGTTGGAAAACTAGGATTACATGCTATAAGGTTCTGATGTTATCTCACTATGCTAAGCAGCATAATTGTGTTTTGATTCAGTTCTCCTGAATACGACGTGTTCTAACCAGTCACATCCGTGATCCTTGTGCTCTACAATCTTCACCATTAGTGTCCATCAGCTGCCCCAAACATTGGTAGCGTGTACCAGTGAGAGCTAGGCATCCTTGAGGGTGCTTTTACACCCATTAGTGCCAACACGGTCGTGCACGCCAGAAGTGGCCATGCTTGCCGCAATAGTTGCAGGTGCATCCTGCACAATCGTCCCGACCTCGTCCTCGTCCTGTGCTTGACCGAATGCCTGATCCTCCATTACTCCAGCCTCCTCCGCCTCTACCTCCTCCCTGTCCAGATCAAGTGGAAGCACCTGGAAAGAGCTGATGGATGAAGGTGCTGGGTGCCGGGGTGTTGGTCTCCCAGTCCTCTTAAAAAAGTATGTCATCATAATGTCGCAGTTCCTCAAAAACCTCAGCCAGGTCCGTGTTATCAATATCTGTCACACGAAGGCTTTGTTGAAGCCCTTGATGAAACTCTTTGTACGGCTCTCCAAGGAACAACAGAACAACATCCAGCCATTCAGGGATGGAGTAGGGTGCTCCAAGCCTGAGGATGTGGTGACAAAGATCCATTGCCTCGTTGTAATACTCCGCTTTCGGTACCCCCGGCTTGGGATACAGGCCTCGGCACCTATTGCGTGATGAGATCACCGGTGCCATTCCCCGCTCCTCATGGCACGTAGCAAGATGCTGGCATGTCCCATAGGAGTGTGGAGTGCAGCTTCAAGGATCTGTTGGGTCCTCCCCTTTGCCAACAAAGCAAAAATGGTGGATGGCATACGATTGGTTGTCAGGCAGCACTCAAACTAGGGCACTGAAAGCTCGCAGCAAGATGTGATCCTCAGTTGTGTCGGTGGACGAGAAAAGGTACAGCTTCTCTAGCTTTTGCTCCTCCTCCCATGGTAGAAAGACGTCCTTCCATGCAAAGAAGTTGCACGTGCCCAAGGTGGGCGGTGTCAAGTCCTTATGGGACATGACCTTGCTAAGGTCTCCCCACGTCACTGTGACAGCGCCGGCTCCCCCACTAGCGCCGGTGCTGGTGCCATCAGGGATGCCAGTGGAGGGACCGCCATTACCTCAGGCACTAGATCCTTCTGGTGCTGATGCCGCTTGGGTCATGGCTCCAGTTGGTCAAGAGGATCCTGGGCAGGCAGCGTGGGTCTTGGCTGTCCTCGTTGCGGCTGAACTAAATTTTTGCAGCAATTTGCCAGACCCACTTTGGGCCCAGTTTTCTGTCGCTAGCCTTTCGCTCGTGGAAATCACCGTGCCTTGACCTAGTGACGCTGTTCAGGCCACCTGGGACCTACACAACAGGTTTCGTGGGACCCTGCCACCACCTCTAGGGGCGGATGTGGCATTTGGGCTCTCCCTCCCATATCTTTTCCACCCTTGTGGGCTTTCCCTTGCCTCTTGCCATCTTTGCAGTCCGCGCACGGCCTAAAGGGAGGGCTTCAACGGCCCCAGGTGGTGAGCATGGCTTGCTTTTGTGGCGGCCACGCGGATCTAGTCCCTCGAATGGTTCGGCCGCCGCCTTTCCTGCTTTGTGCTGTCCCTATGAGTCCTTTTTTGGCCCTGAACCTGGCTCTGATACCATGAGAGAGCTCCTACGGCTCTAATACAACTTCCCTTTCTTACTTTGGTGAAGGAATGAGGAATTAAAGCTCGGGTTTGCATAGTAGCCATGGTTCCTCATACAACCCTAAGTGTCGAGCTTGAGCAGGTACTAGCTACAGCGGGTGAGTCTTGAGAAGCGAGACCCATCAGTTCGGCCGGCAAGCGGAACTCGCCAGTGCATCAATCTCATGTGAGGGAAAAGCCCTCGCGTGTCACAAAAAAGGGGCGGACTGCCCCGAGCCAGGTTTGCACACCAAACCACAAACAGGTTCCCTACCTAACGTTAGACTGATCTAGAGTCCGGAGACATTGTACGATGCAATCCAAGTGTAGAAAATGAGGAAACCTATGGGTTCCACAAGGAATGCAGCACAAAGTGACATTAGAGATGAGGAAACTGAGGCCATGCTGGGAGAGGGAGGCAAGTACATGAGAGACGCCAAAGATTTTAGTAGTGGTCCGGCGTGGCAAGAAACCTCAACATGCATCACCTCCACTCTCTGGATCAGCATGCCCTGTACACTCAAGTTCACACTAGAGGGAAAAAAAACAAAAAAACAGGGAGGATTAACATGGATAGCCACAGGTTGTGTGGGACAAGTTGTGTAGTAGAACTGTCTGTGATCCATCCTGGCCACATTTTGTTGTGAGCGACGGACTTGATCGGGCTGAACAGGATTGTCTCGTATTGGGGTCAGGCCAGGTGGGGACCCTGAGGAGTCTCCACTGGTACTGGCAAGATCAGTCAGGGTGAGTAAACTGGTAGGGACCGATGTCACCTGGGCTGTGACCTTGTGTCCTCTGGATGATGGTGTGACCTTTGGCTGCGTAGTGGGAACAAAAATAGATGCACTGACATAATCAGAGTATTGTTTAGGGACGGTAAGCACCGGCACATGCTTGAGGCCCTTGAACGCCTTGTATGGCATGTGTTCTAGGAAGGATGCATCTCGAATATCGAGGAACGCATGTCGTACAGGTTCCCAAAACCTCCATGCCTTCGAGGCATGGAGGACTCCGACAAAGACAAACCACCTATCCTGTGGGCCAAGCTTGTGATTGCATTGTGGGTCAACAAATCATACACATGCCATTGTGCCCCACACCCCTACAGGAAAAATCAGCCTTCTGCTCGAACCATCTTTCCAAGGGAGTGATGGTCCTCGGTAGGGGCCCTTGAGGTATCCAGTTCCATACCCAAGTACTATGTTTGACAGCCTCCTCCCATAATCCAAAGGTCAGACAAGACACATCCAACGTTTTGTGCCATCTCTCGGCCACCCCATTTTGTTGAGATGTATAGGGTGTGATGGTTTGATGGACAACGCATTTGGTGATTAAGTCTGTTCTCAATGCGCCGGATAACAACGGTCTAGAAAACGGGTCCCGACATGGGAGGCCGCCAATCGCTCTTGGTATTTTAACCAAGGTAACATATCACCCTCAAACGAGGGATGCACAATTTAGGTTCGTTCCGTTTGTAACCTCACGAAGTCCGCATGACGGTCTTTAGTGTCTACCCTTGGTTGGACACTCTGTGAGGAGTCTCAAAGGCAAGAACAGTAAATGGATGCATGCAGGGCACAGGCTTTTATACTTGCAAAGCATTGCTAATGCTTCTGCTCATAGTGGCCCCACAGGATCCAACCTTAGCCTACAATCCTACTTGGCGCGTCCTAAAACCACCAAGCGTCATCCTCAAGCCAGGCACTAGTAAGCTTCTTAGAAGTTTCCTGTCCCATTTTGGGGCACAAATAAAAATGCGGCCGTCGTGGGGTTTGAGCCCGCGACAATGTTGTGTTTCCTATGATGATCTCCAGGGAAGATACCCATTATGGGTTGTGCATTCCTGGCCTATCTCAGAACAGACCAAGGGGACGTACTCCATAGAGCAATGCATGCCTTGTCTTTCCGTGCAACCAGCCAGCTAGCCACTGGACAAGGTGCATACCATTCAACAAATCTCTCCCTTGCACCTCTGTCCATCTGTCGCTCACTGGGCTCTATCGATGCCTTGGGACTCACCCTTCCTCTGCCACACTCCTTATGCCAAATCCACGAACTCTTGTACAGTGCAATTCGCTCTCCAACGGCTTGGTCATGTAGTCAGCAAGCATGCTCTTGGTTCCGCAATGCTGCAAGTCCACCACGTTCTCCATGACCAGGTCACGCGAGCAGTGGTAAAGTATGTCAATGTGTTTCGTTCGCCGGGACATGATCTCATCTTCAGCCATCAAGATGGCGCTCATGAAGTCCACGTGTACAACCGTGGCATCCTTTTGTGGCACTGTCATTTTTCCAAGCAGGCTGCGCTGCCACTTAGTCTCCTTGCACAACTCAGACACAGCAACGTACTCTGCATCTGCCATGGACACGGAAACACAATCCTGCTTCCTGCTGGCCCATGAGATGGCAGCGCCATTCAAGATGCACATATATCCAGAGGTGGATTTTCGGTCATCAAGATTGTCGGAAAACGACCCCCAGGTGGAGACAGTTCCAACGTGGCCCGACAGGTCTACTGTGCTCACGGCTATGTTTTGTGCGGGTTCTGGGTCTAAGCGTGAGCTTTCTGGTCGCCCCACGCTATGTTTCTGGGAGTTGAAGGCATTTGTGAGACAGTCACTTTTGCGAAGGGAATAACGCAATTTTGCATTTGTTTTTTAACATAAAAATGATCTAAAAATTTGTAGGGCTAGTCATGAGCTCTCCAACGCACCAAACCGTGCGCGATTCAGATAACCGTAGCTCCCGCTACGTCAGTCGAAGCGCAGCACCCCAAACCAGCCGCTCACTCTGCGGCGCGCACCACGTCGTCCGCCGAGGCACCTTCACACATCAAGGACCCATCAAAACGCCATTCCGGAGGCGCAGATTTCCCTACGCGTAGTGGCAGCACCCCTTACGCCTTTGGGGTCTGTTTTTATGAGTTAATCATCGAGTTTGGTGATGGGGATGGATGTGGGTCGAAACCTGTTCACGGACCTGCAGTGAATCTTGACTGTCCCCGAGTAACAAACTGTACTACTAAGTTCCGGACTCCGAGCCAGGATTTTGGCCCTCAGTAACAAACTGCACTCCTGAAATCCGGCGGATCATCCACCGGACGCCTCGGCAGATCTTCCGGAGCAAAATCCCCAGATGGCATTTTGTTACTCGTTCCGGTCAATTATTCACCGGAAGTCGAACCGCGGCCGGCTCTCAGAACCGCCGCGCACATCCCAACTTTGGAAGCCCATACCTCCCTCGTTACTAGTCCGATTCTGGTGAAACAACTTCCACCGGATTTAGCGACTCGTCAACTTTCAGGAGCAATCCTCCATTTCAGTATCCGAGCAATCCTCAAGTTGCCAGATTCGTCGACGAGGATTTTCCTCTCTCTGGCGGCTCGTCGGCGCCTCCCGGCGCCGCACTTGGGCATGCACAGGGGCAAGTATTCAACAAAGATTTCCTCCCCAGTCCGTGTCAGTATAGCACTTCAGGTAGAGGGGCTCCGTACCTTCTTGGCCTCCAAGGAAAAGGCCCATGTGACGTGTCTTCTGCAGGTAGCGCAAGATGCGCTTGACTGCCTGTCAATGTTGTGGCCCTGGGTTGACCACAAACCTGCTCACTTGTCCCACAGGAAAGCAAATGTCTGGATGAGTACCTACTATGACGCACATGATGCTACCCACGCCGGACTGGTAGGGGATGTATTGCATCTCCCTTCATTCTGCTTTATTGCTTGGAGACATTGAGGCCTTCCGTTTTCCATCGATTGTCATTGGGTTGCTGACAGGTTGCAGTCTTCCATGTGATAGCACTTTAGTACCTCACCAATACATTTGGTTTGGTTGAGTTTGATGGTGCCTGCTGCTCGGTTGCGGTGGATGGTGATCCCGATGTAGTACTCGAGAGGACTTATGTCCTTCATTTTGAACCTTTTGAGGCCAGACTTCAGCTCATCTAGCAGCTTGACCGAAGAAGAGCACATGATCAGATCATCCACATACAGTGCAACGAGCATCAACCTACTCCCATCATCACGCACATGCATTCTTGGATCATTTTGACAATGCACAAAGGAGAGACCGGTCATGAAACCATCCATCTCTTTGTATCATATCCTTGGGGCCCGTGTCAGCCCGTAGAGCGCTTTCACCAACTTGCACACCTTACCCTCGGGAGCTTTTTGACTCCTTTGTGTACCTCCATCAGCGCTTTCTTATCGAGCTTCCCATAGAGGAAAGCTGTCGTGATGTCTATCTGGTGTATCTCCAGGTTCTTTGCGGTTGCGATGGCAAGAGGAGAGCGGATGGAGGCAAAGGACACGATGGGCGCAAACGTCTCGTAGTACTCAGAGCCCGGGCGTTGAGAAAACCCCTTTCCCACTCTTGCCTTGAACTCTTTTGTTTTTCCATCTTGCTTCTTCTTCACTCGGAGGGCCCACTTCGATCCCACCACGTGGGCCGTGTCGGGTCTATCCACCAGCACCAATGTGCCGTTCTCGGCAATGGACGCGAGTTTGCTGTCCACTGCCTCCTTCCATTTGGCCGCATCCATTTATCGCCTCTGCCATTGTGGATGGCTCTTCCTGAGCCATGCACATCCAGTAAAGGCCAGTCTAATCGTCTTCATACCATAAAGGTGCTTTCTTTAGTCGCGAACTGCGCCAGGATGCAGGTGCGGCTTCCTCTTTTGCTGTTGGTACTTCCACAGGTGGTGGTGTGTCGTCATCATCGTCGTCTACGTCAAACTCCAAATCAGACTTGGAAGCCCTAGATGCCACGGTATCTGCCTCTATGTCAGATGATGTGTCATCCTACGCAGCTGCTCTCCCATTCCCACCACCTGCTTGCAAAGTGTGCCAGTTGTTGGGTGCTTGGTTGCGGACTCACGCAACACTATCCACTCTCCTGCCTTGGGAGCGAGGATTGGGTCCAATAGCTCTCCCTTTCCAAGGGTGCGTTCATCAAACACGACGTTGTGGCTCCTCACGAGCTTGCCTGCTGCCTGGTGCCAAAGGCGATAGGCGTTGTGTGACATGTCGTACTCAACCATGACACAATTTTTTGAACATGTGTTCAGCTTGCCTCCACCTTCTCCCAACTGAATCTTCACCCATGTAGTTGACCCGAGCACCTTCAGATGAGAGGCGTTGGGTTTCTTTTCCAACCATGTTTCTTGTGGGTTCTTCAGCTGCTTGTCATGCTCCTTTCCACGCTTCCGCAAGGCGGTTGCTAGTGTGAGGTTCAAGAGGTAGCAGGTCGTTGTTGCAGCTTCAGCCCAAAAGCGAGGTGGGAGCTTGGCTTCGAAGAGCATGCTCCACACCATGCCGAGTAGGGTCTGGTTCATCCTCTCGGCCACGAAATTTCTTTAGGAGTTGTAAGGGATGGTTTGCTCGTTGCGGATGCCATGATGCTCGAGCCAAGGCTTGCATGCCTCGTACTCACCCCTGTTTTCACTTCCGAGCGTCTTCACCTTCTTGGATGTTTGCCGCTCTACCATGGCGACAAACTCCAACAACTTCTCCTTGACCTCTCCCTTTGTTTTGAGGAAGTAGATCCACAACTTGCGGCTGTGGTCATCGATGAAGGTCAGGAAGTACTTGCGTCCTCCATTAGACGTCGTGCAAAAGGGTCCACACACATCGCTATAGATCAGGTCCAAGACATTTTCTGCTCGTTGACCTCCTCTTTTAAACGGCTTCTCCTTTGCCTTTCTTTGGAGGCATGGTTCACACAACACACACCCTTCTCCATACTTGATGGTACACCCTTCCATTCTGCGGACTACCTCTTTCTCCTGCATCTTCTGTAGCGTCCTATTAGCCATTTCCAAATCGCCGGTGCCATAGCTCAACGTCAGTGTACTTGGTTGATGTGGCGGCCAGAGCGGTTACCGGCGGTGCATCCTTTGGCTTTGGTGCTACTGTCTTGGTGGCACATGCCAGTCCCTCATCCGACACCTTGGTGACTTTGGTTTGAAGCACGTAGAGACCATCGACTCTTGGAACTTGAAGCATGAGGTCATCTGTGGTGTACAAGATTTTGATGTCCTCATTTTTTAGGGCCACGGCTTCCTTGTTGGTGAACAGCACTGTCATGTTGCTGTCGGTGATTTGTGAGACCGATAGCGGGTTTGCTGTGAAGGAGGGCATGTACACCACCTTTTGAAGTTTTACCACCTTCTCCGCACCGTTCACGTTGAACGTGATTACCTTGTCCCGTTTGCCCATGGCTTGGACGACGCCACTGTTTTCACACTTGATGCGCATGTTAGATTCGGCCATGGAGACAAATCCACCCTTCTCTTTTGATGAGTGGTGGTTGGTGCCCGCGTCAAGGGCGAATGCCCCGGGCCTAAGGAGGGTTGCCCCCTTCATGGACAACCCTTCAGCCATCATGTTGGTAAGCTCCTTCTTCTCCTTCCCACCTTTGTTCCGGCCTTCTTTCCTAGGACTACGGCAGTCCCTAGCCCAGTGCCCAGCCTTGCCACAGTTGTGACAGTTGCCAAGCTTCTTGGAACTCTTCCCACCACCATTGCCTTTCCCTCCACCGCCACCGCTTCCGTTGTTGCCTTGACTAGAGCGAGAGCTTGCACTTTGTCTACCAAAGCAAGAGGCATAGGTTGAAATGTTTGCCTCACTTCCACTGCGTCGTAAAGACTCGTCGCGGACATGTTCGGCGACAGCCTCATACGTCAGATCTGCCTCCTTCCAACCGCCAAATACGGTGACCATGGACCTCCAGCTTTCCGACAACGCCATCAGAAGGATCATGGCACGCATGTTGGAGTCCAGATTCCATTCCATTTGCTGGACCTCTTGCAGCACGTTGTAGAACGACTGCAAAAATACGGGTATTGATTCTCCTTCGCTCACCCTCATTGACATCAGCCTTTGGAAGATGAAGAGTCTGTTTACTAGGGCGTTTGATTGATGCACGCGTGAGAGTTTTGCGTAGACCTCGGCAGCCGACGTGCATCCTGTGATGCGAGAGTGTTGAGTCTCGTTGATGGACGTCACAAGTATGGTGAGAGCCATGTTGTTCTTTGTTGTCCATGCTGCAAGGTCAGGTGCATGCGTTGTCACTGTCGCATCGGCGGGTGCTGTCTCAGTCCCTTTTAGGATGTCGAGGTAGCCACGCACGTATATGATAATCTCAGAATGCCATTTCCATAAGGGAAAATCTGTCCTCGTGAATTTGGACATACCCGCCTCAAGGCGGGCTTGAGTCCGATCCGCCATTTTTGGTGGCTTCTCGTCTTTTGTGCTTTGCTGCTAGTCTGCTTCGTTGAGGCCAATGAGGCTGATGAAGCTGCTGACTGCGACTGTTGTCAAAGGTGCGGTTGGTTCCGTTGCATACCCATCCTGTCGGTGATCGCTTAAGGCGATGGTGCCTCTGTTGCTCACTGTGTCACATCTTGTTTTGCGGCAACTGGGTTACACTCACTCCCTCCAAATCCTACCACTGTACGGCAGGCTTGTGCGGCACCTCATGCTCACCTCCGGGAGAAGGCCATGCAAGAGGAGCTGACTGCACTCAAGTAATATGGATTTTTTTGAGCTTGTTGACCTTCGAGCAGGCCGCAATGCAGTGTCGGTCCGGTGGGTTTTGCGGCAAAAGCTGAAGCCTGATGGCAAGGTCGACAGGTGCAATGCTTGGCTCACATCCAGAAGGTTCTCTCAGGTACCAGGGATTAAACTTGACAAGACTTTTGCTCCATTTGGACGGTATACCACCACTCGTACTCTCCTTAGTCTGGTCACCCAGCATGACTGGGAACTAGAGCAGATTGGCGTCAACAATGCATTCCTACAAGGCCGACTAGATGAGGAGGTATACATGGTGCAGTTGCCTCGCATGACCGACATCACAAATATGGTCTAGCGTCTGTGGAAGGCCTTGTATGGGCTCAAATCATCGCCGTACTGCTGGAAATTAGAGATCTCCTCCACTCTCATGAGAGGCAGCTGTCGTCAACCCATCATTCTTCCTAAGTACACCCTCAGAGCCCTTTCGTGGCCATTCTAGTCTATGTCGATGACCTTCTCATTGCCTCACCCAACTCGTCCGATGTTCAGTCGGCAAAGTCTGTGTTGCATTCCACATACAATATGAAGAACTTGGGTCAGGCTCAAGTGTTTTTGGGTATGGAACTTGAGCGTGATCGCCTGTGTCGCACTTTACACGTGTACTAGGCTGCCTATATTTGCAGCTTGGGGGAGGGCTTTGCATCCTTGCTGAACGACACACGCACTACGTCCACACCAATGACACCAGCTGTTAAACGCTTGTTGAAGTCGTCCAATTCGTCTCAGCTGACAGAGATCGTCAGCGTCACTGACAACCTTAGTGTGATCAGGTCTCTCGTGTATCTTGCTACCACTACACGAGCAGATGTTGCCTTCTCTCTCAACTTCCTGGCTGATTTCTCCCAGTATCCTCGACAACAACATTTCAAGGCAGCACTACGCCTCGTTTACTATGAGCAGTCCATTGCGCGTAGGGCTGTGCTACAGAGTACAGCTCTCTATGATTGTCAATGGTTACATAGACAGGGACTGGGCACATGACACATACTCTTGCAGTCGCACTGGCTACATCTTTCTTGTTGATGGGACATCTATCTCTTAGAAGAGTGGAAAACAGAGATGTGTTGCCCGTAGCTACGGTGAGGGAAAGTACGCAGTGCTTGTCACAGGTACGTGTGAGAGTGTGTGGCTGTCCCGCCTGCTATAGCAGCTTTGCATACCCATCCGCTACGTTACACTGCGCTGCGATAATCATAGCACCAATGCAATCAATGAGCATGATGGCATGCATCACTCTCGTACTAAGCACATCAACATTTAGCATCACTCTTCACACGAGCGCATTGCTACTGGAGAATTTCAGGTTCTCTGGGTTGACACTCTCCAGTAGCGTAAAGAATTTCTTACCCAAGCTCTGAGCAGTGGTGTGTTCAAAGCATTCGTGCATGCTGTCGGTCTGCTATGTGCTCGTAATGCCCCGTGTTGATGTGCATGTGTCAAGTGAGTCATTGTTCCACTGACGTGGCTCTCTGTTCTTCCTGCCCCCATGTGTATGTGGGGTGCTCTTCTGTGGGTCATGGAGGAGTGTTGGCTATGGCTGCAAGACACGCAAGTGACCTCTTGACTCTGTCGACGCACACACACTGCCACTACAGGTGACTAATCTGAATTGAAGCTCAAGGCCCACACTTGATGGAACGTGCATCACTGGTGTCTCAGCCAGTTTCACACTTGGTGCCGGCAACAGCATGTTCAATTGTGTCTGAGAGCAGGAATTCTAGTTTTAGCATAATGTGTTTTGCACCTGCTTAGCAAACACTAGCATATCACACCCAGGGAGGCATGCATCCACATATGCTCATGGTCAATGTGGCTATTTGTATTTCTGTTGTTCATGTTCATGTAGGGTTTTCTAAGTGTTGCACTGATTTCCTGATCCTACAGGACCACACGTTTGGTTGTTTTGAAGTGTGAGTAACCATCGGCGGCACTCTGCCGACTGGTCCGGTTCAATCCCTGGGTGGCGTTTGGGCCCCATGTTGAGAGACGCGCGTGGGTGGCCCGGTCAAACGGTTGCTAACACCTAGCTCTCCATGACTCCCTCTTGTTGTTGACTTCTGGCCAATCACAAAAGTCTGTAAGGCTTTGAGCTCCCCGCATCCATGGCGTTGGTTAACACTGCTTGTTCTCATGCTTGCTAATTGTTCTGTGCTAGCAAGCCTCTACACGTCAACGGTGGTGCTATTGCCTCTGTTGTGTTGGAATCTGGCCTTTGAGCTGTCTGGTTGTCATACAGTCTTCCTAGTTTGTACTTGTAGTTCTCCAGCAGCTAAATCATCCCTACTATACACGGGAGGTGTCTAGCCACCTCGTTTACCTATGCATGTTTGATAATGTTTTCTTTGTGGTCGAAATCCGGGCACTTGGTGGTTTGTGACAGTGTTCCGGAAGACCCTGTTGAATATTTGCCCCTCTGCATGCCCAAGTGCGGCGCCGGGAGGCGCCGACGAGCCGCCAGAGAGAGGAAAATCCTCGTCGAAGAATCTGGCGGCTCTAGGATTGCTCGGATCCTAAAATGGAGGTTTGCCCCTGAAAGTTGACGAGTCGCTAAATCCAGTGGAAGTTCTTTCACCGGAATCAAACTAGTAACGAGGGAGATATGGGCTTCCAAAGTTGGGGTGTGCGCGGCGGTTCTGGGAGCCGGCTGCGGTTCGACTTCCGGTGAATAATTGACCGAAACGAGTAACAAAATGCCATCTGGAGATTTTGCTCCGGAAGATCTGCCGAAGCGTCCGGTGGATGATCCGCCGGATTTCAGGAGTGCAGTTTGTTACTGAGGGGCTTAGCCAAAATCCTGGCTCGGAGTTCGGAACTCTGTAGTACAGTTACTCGGGGACAGTCAAAATTCCGACTGCAGGTCCGCGAACAGGTTTCGACCCACATCCATCCCCATCACCAAACTCGATGATTAGCTCATCGAAACAGACCCCAAAGGCGCAAGGGGTGCCGCCACTACGCGTAGGGACATCTGCGCCTCCGGAATGGCGTTTTGATCGGTCCTTGATGTGTGAAGGCGCCTCGGCGGGCGACGTGGTGCGCGCCGCCGAGTGAGCGGCTGGTTTGGGGTGCTGCGCTTCGACTGACGTAGCGAGAGCTACAGTTATCTGAATCGCGCACGGTTTGGTGCGTTGGAGAGCTCATGACTAGCCCTACAAATGATCAGATCATGTACATGTTCAAAGACAAATGCAAAATCGCGTTATCCCCTTCGCAAAAGTGACTGTCTCACAAATGCCTTCAACTCCCAGAAACATTGCGTGAGGCGACCAGAAATCTCATGCTTAGACTCAGAACCACCCGCATAAAACATAGCCGTGAACACACAGTAGACCCGTCGGGCCACGTTGGAACTGCCTCCACCCGGGGGCCGTTTACCGACAGACCCCATGGAGGTTTGCCTCATATTTTCTCTGACAAGTTGTGCACTCTCTCTGTGGTCGAGATCCGGGTACATGGTGGTTTGTACTGGTATCGCAGGAGACCCCACACTGATTGTCCAAGTCATTGTTGACCTTCTGTCAGACATATGTAGTTTGCGTGTGGCAGAGACCCGGACGTCCTGTTACATTTCCCGGCGTCTCAGTAGGCCTAAGACTTGCCTAGCTTGACTAGCCGGTGATGCTAGTGTGTCACTGCAGAGTGTGGATGTGTTTGGGGTACATTGCATATTTTATCGCCGGTCAAGACCCTGGCACACGGTTAACTGTTCCCGTGCCTTGGGAGGCCTCAATTGTGTGGTTTCATGTCCTGTGCCATGTGTATTCCCCATTAGTGCCATTGGCACGACTGTGATGACAAGGCTTGGTGGGCTAGCCGCCAGTCCTCAGTACATCAGCTCTCCGCAGGGCTCAGTGTACTCTTCTTCTTGATTCCTAATTCAAGCATTCCAGACTTAGCCGCTGCAACTCTCCCGCTCACCACCACAGCTTGTGTCTCATGCAGCATGGGCCTACATCCCCAAGTTTTAGCATGTTGCCAAGGTGCTGGTGTGCTGGCTAGGCACTAAGGTTACTGTCGTGAGTGCAGTTATGTTGTTGCTACCAGATTCAGTGGGTCATTGTGGCCTGGTGGGTCTCCCAGGACTGTGGATGCAGCCATGATCTTTTGTATTGTTGTCATTGCTACGTCTCTACCGTGCAGATTAGCGAGGGATGCCTATTGCTTTGATACCATTAAAAAATAGGTGCTAACATTTCTCTAGGTGACGTGGCAATGATGTCCAGCTAATGGATGTACTGGCACACAAGGTAGGTGTAAGAACAACAAGAGTCTGACTAGGAGAGACGCACATAGTATCATGACCATTGCAAGCTTTTGTGTATCTATAATTACTAGTGTGGGTTTCTTGCAAGTTGATTTGCACATGCGGGAGCAAGCTAGAATGCATGACACGCCATGAAAGTGGTAAATACTTGACTTGTACAACAAAGTTACAAGAGAGACAAAGAACTGAGTTGAGGTGAGCGAGAGTTTAAGGCCGGTGAGTGCACACCCACACCAAGCACATGCTCGAGCGAGCATGCACCGCCACCCGGGGGTCAAGCACGACCTCTCGGTATTGACCGAGGATGGCTTCTTATCAGTGCGCAGCCAAAGGCTCACAAGGTAGCCCCCTAAGGATCAGCATTCCGGATAATCATGCACCTCCCCCAAAACACCTAGAAGCAAGTCACCGTGATGCAGGGATCAGCAGTCAGAATGTACAAGCCCTAGGATCTACCACATCAAAGCAAGACAGTCGAATGCAGACCATTCTTGTACCAGAGGGCAGTCCTGGGTAGCTTGTCAATGGCTTCATGAGGCTAGAACCAGCAGCCAAGGTGCGCTCGGGTGACGTCTCCCCAGGTGAGGTCATTCTCACTCAATTTGTACATGTGTGTGTGCCATGACTAGTGAGACACGAGGGAATAGAGATGTGAGTGGCCAACAAGACTCCAACACTCCCCCATGACCTGTAGGCAAATGCCCCATGGACAATGAATCATGGCATACACAAGAGTGGAAGTGCGAGGGATACAATGAGACATAGGGACATCAAGCGTTTCATCCTGGGTCATGGGGACAGGTGAGACCAACAGCATGGACAGCACATTTGAAGACATTTTGGGTCAGAGCATTAGTGAGAAAGTCAACTTTCTGTGACCGTGTCTCCACCCAAGCGACGCGGACAAAACCAGCAGCAATGCATTCGCGAACAAAGTGGTGCTCCACGTTGATGTGCTTGGTGCGTGAATGGTGCATGCCACTGTTTTTTGCAATGGTTTTTGTCCCTTGATTGTCACAATGCAAAGTGAGGCAAAAAATGGGAATATGCACCTGCTAGAGCAGGTGAGAGAGCCAAACAGCTTTACGCGTACCTGCACCAAGAGCCACGCACTCAGCCTCAGCGGTGCTGCAGACAATGCAGCCTTGTTTTCCACTTTTCCATGAGACAGTCATCCCACCAATCATGAAAATGTATCCCGTTCTACTTCATGCATCAGAGTCATGTGCCCAGTCATAGTAAGTGAACCCATCGACAAGCACTGAGGGCTATGCGTGAAAGTATAGCCCAATGCAAGGTGTGGAGAGTGTATAATGCACCGCACACAACTCCGCCTCAAGGTGGCGCTCTCCGGGGCACTAGGAGAATTGAGAGAGAAATTTCACAGCAAAGGCAACATGAGCACAAGTAGTGGTAGCAAGGTAAATCAGGAAGCCAATAACTCTGAGATGTTCCGTCACATCCACCATCTCCCCCCGTTTTGATGGCTCCAATGACTTCAGCGGTGATTGACTCGCTGGGGTCATAGGTGTAGAAACTAAGGGGAAAGCAACGAGGATCGGCCCAAACCGCTCTCCCAAGCTGCGGACATACGTAGCTTAATGGACGTGTAGGGTGCAGCGTGTGCAATCACGCTCTAGCTCCATGTCTAGGAAGACACGAGCTGGGCCGAGGTCCTTCATTTTGTATGCCGACTGCAAGAGCGATATTGCGGCCTTGACAGCAACGACGTCTAGAGAGGCAATTAAGAAGTCGTCCACATAGACAAGGATGGCAACAAGCAGTCCAAAGGGGGCACTGAGGAACAAGGGAGGATCTACAGTGCTTCTCCTGAAACCCCTTTTGTCAAGGGTCACTGTAATCTCTTGGTTCCAGCAGCGTGGGGACTGCTTCAGCCCATAGAGGGCCTTGCGCAAGCACCACACTGGATTTGTGCCATCGGCAAAGCCGGGTGGTTGCACCATGTAGATTTCCTCGTCAACTTTGGCATGGAGAAAGGCATTGTTAACATCCATTTGCTCCAGCTCCTAGTCACGCTAGGCCACCAGCCTGAGCATTGCTCTGGCAATGGTGTAACGACCCATTGGAGCAAATGCCTCATCAAAGTCAACCCCAAGGACTTGAAAAAAACCCTTTGCTGTAATTCTTGCCTTGTACCATTCCACCATGTTGTTAGGATTCAGCTTTCACCAATACACCCATTTTGCGCCCACTACTTTGCGTCTTGGGAAAAGATCAACAAGCTCGTAGACACCATGCTCAAAAGTAGCATCAAGTCTTACTTGCATGGCCTGCTCCCACAAAGAGGAGTCGGTTGCTGCGTGGACATCCTGCACAGTTAGGGATATGGGTGGAAGAGGAGATAGACCAGCAGCAGCAAAGCACGAGGCAACGTAGCAAGCCACAGACGAGTTGAGAGCCAGGCGAAACTCTTGCTCAATAATGGAGTAGCCGAGTGAGGTACTAGATGCACCACAGATGCAGCAACGGGTAAGGAAGGGGACACAAGGGCAAGGGCGGGAAGACCAGGATCACCCAAGACAATAGGACGAGAGTGAGATGGGAATTTCCAGAGGCAAATACCGCTAGTGTAGGCCGAGACGAGGGGTACAGAAGACATAGGTGGATTGGAGGCAGCAGATGGCATGGGTGAAATGGAGGGCTTAAGAGGACAGACAACACAGGTAACACAAGCCTCACAGGCGCCACAAGAGGGGACGTGGAGGGGTCGGAGCTTAGAGGCGGGTGAGGAGTGCTAGAGGGCGAAGGCAAAACAATGGCAGCGGAGGGCTTAGAGGCAATAGAGGGCTTTGAGGCAACAGAGGGTTCAGAGGAGGAAGATGGTTCAAAGGAAGAAGAGGGTTCAAAGGAAGAGATGAATGGGACAATCGAGGGTGATGGTGTAGAGAAGACGGGTAACGGATGCACCGAGGGGAGAATAGAGGACCGAGAGGTAGGAGTACCTCCCCTATCTTGAAAGGGTGGAGAGAGAGAACCCGGCGAGAAGCGAGGGATTTCCCGCTTTAAAAAGTGCTCAAAGAAGAGAGCATCACGAGACTCGATGACACGTTATCGCACAGGATCCCAGAAGTGCCACGCATTGGAGAAAGGCGAGACACCAAGGAAGACACACAGATGACCATGGAAGGAGAGTTTGCCATCCCGGTGGTCAGCAGGAAGCCAAACGGAGGCAAGGGATCCCCAGACACGGGCAAGGCGAAGGTCGGCATGATGGCCCATCCAGCGTTTGAAAGGGGTGATGGTATGGGGGAGGGGAACGTGAGGGATGAAATTCCACACCCATGTCAAGTAGGACATGGCTTCAAAGGCAAATAGAGGGAATTGACCACAGGAAGAGTGAAGGGAGCACACACCATCTATTAGCGTGCAATTGAAGCATTTAGAAATGCCATTTTTCTAGGGCGTGTAGGGAGTAAAGGATTCAAGATAAACATTACAAAATGGAAGGACGCAAGAGTTGGGACCGAAGAACTCAACACCCCTGTCGCTTCGGAAGACACGCAAAAAATGAAGGTAAGCGCGTTCAGCCTGAGGTAGCCAAGTTCCAAGTACATCAGTAACATCACTTTTGTGGCAAAGGGCAAAGATCCAGCGGTAGCACGAAAAGCTGTCGGTCAAGCAAAGCACATAGCTACCAAGGCCACCAAGGAAATCTTGAGGCAGCGGACCCATAACGTCAGCATAAATAAGGTCAAGGGGTGGGAGGTGGTAGACATAGCTGTTGTGAATGGAGAATGGTGCAATTTTCCACTGGCGCAGTCAAGGGAGGCAGTGGATCATAGTAGCACAAATGCGGTAGCTTCAAGGCCGACTGCAGGACGGAGGCGCAAGAGATACTGAATGGAAGTAGTATGAATGTGACAGAGATGGTGTTGTAAGAGATCCGCATGATCGGGAGACAAGGAGGGTGCGACGTGAATAAGAGCAGAGGCAATTGAAGACGTATTTCACAACAATGGAATACAAAACAAGCAATCACAACGCACACCATGAAGAAAGACATGGCTGGAGGAATGAAGGGCAATAGTGCCAATGCCTTGGCTGGACGAGAATTCCATGCCCAGGTCATCAAGGGTGGTTACTCAGAGGAGACTAACATCAAGGTGAGGCACATACAGCACATAAGGGAGGAAAAGAGCCCAACGAGGGTCAACCAAACAGACAACGCCAACACCCTAAACTGGCAATAATTGACCAGAACCAGTTCTGACAGAACGAACTAGGCCCACTGGACCGAAGGAGACGAAAGACGAACGATAGGATGTCATATGATTAGTGGCTCCAAAATCGATGACCAGAAGCCAGAGAAGACACGAGCAGAGGGGAGAACGAGGCAGACAACTGTCTCTAGCAGGGAATCGTGAGGCGCACGACCAAGAGGAGAGGGAAACGTACGGGACTGCCAATCATCAATCTATGAACGCTCATCAGGCAAGGCCCCCTGAACACACCCAGATGAGGCACTGCGAAGGGCCGCATCCGACTCATAGACAGACACACAAGACTGGCCATTCACACTCTCACCTTCTTGAGAACGAAGCTGGAGAAGCGCGGCGCTCAAGGGCGTTCTCCTCATTGTGACGGTTATTAGAGCAGTCGAAGGAGCGAGTGTCGGAGAAGTGGCCGTCATCTCTGGGTCAGGTTGGCACGGAGTAGTGGACGGAGGGAGGACCATAGTATGCTGGTACTGAGGGAGGAGGGATCCAACCCCAATGGCTCGATTGAGGGACCGGGGGTTGGAGCAGCACAAGGGTGGTGGTGGGAGTGGAGGTAGAGGAGGAGGAAGAGGAGGGTGACACGATCGTCACGGCAGCTGTGGCAGTGGAGGAGGAAGTAACACCAGTACGAGCCGAGTGAGCACACATGGCCGATGCAAGACGGACGTCATTACGAGGTGCTATGGACTTTGGGAAAGAGTGACCAGTGACCCCGTAGCTCCAGCATGTGACCTCTGTAGGAGGTGTAGATCCAGGGAAGGATTTGCCACCGCAACCACGACCCTTGCCAGGCCCACAACCGGACCCGCCACCCGCACTACGCAAAGTAGCGTCAGTGATGTGAGCGGCTGTAATGGAAGGAGAGGAGGGAGTGGAGGTAGTAGCTGCCAAGGAGGATGAGGCAGTTGTGACTACAGCGAGGGTTGCACAATGCAGGTGCTTGTTCTGCAAGTTGCTCCACCAGTCGGTAAGCCGAGCGGCAGTGAACTCGTAGAGCGGTCCAATTCCTTGGCAGGGACTGGGGCAGCAGCAAGGCACTCGAGCTCAGTGTGGGAGACATGCAGGTAAATGTCAAAGAGCTCCGAAATGAGACCAGGAACAATGGAATGACAGGCCAAAAGAGGACCTGGGGCTGCAGTCCCTAGGTCATGAAGTAGGCGTAGACTATGTGCCCAATACTCATTAGCCTTCTCATCTGTGTGCATGTGGAGTGTGTTGAACCGTACAGTGATGGCACTTTGTGCGGCATGCCCGGTCACGGTCTTGCAGCGAGGAATGAGAGCGTAGGCACCAACGGGATCAGCAGGGGTGCCATGTGTTGGTTCAGCATTGTATGTACCGATGTCGTCGTGAAGGCCCTCATGCCCAACATTGACGAGGGCGCGAACAGCACAGGTGACCTCAGCAGGCTGAGGAGCAAAGGGCGGTTTGGCTGGCGAGTAGTATTCCCACGGCAGCTCACCCTGTGCACATGCGCTAAAGCGGGTTTCCCAAGAAGAGAAAGTGAGCTTCGATGTGAACTGAGGGGGTGCGCTCTCAAAATCTTTCTGCCTAGAAGGAAGGAGCACCCGAGCAAGGGCAGCCACTCAAAGAGCGAGAGCGGTGGAGGTGAGAGGAGCATTGGAAGGAATAGTGGACTCAAACGAAGTAGTCTCTTTAGCAGGGAGAGCAGCCACAAGAGCAAGCATGGCTCGCAAGCTTTCTATGACTAGGTTTGCCACAGTTGTGGCCAGTACCTGCTTTGCTTCTAGCCCATGTTGTAGTTCTTCCACTACTCTATGACGGGCTGCCTGCACCTCACTAAGAGCAAATTGCAACGCTTCAATAGTTTCTTCTAGTGTAAGCATGGTGGGAAGCAGCTGGGCCAAAGCAAAGGAAGGTGCAAAAGAGTAGGGGGCAGAAGAGAGAGGGATACGCTCACCAAGCTAGCGGTGTGGGAGAAGCGAGGAGAGAGGCGGCACCACCGCGGCCGCTAAAGAGAACAGAACAGCCAGCCATGCGGCAACGGCCACTGTCAGGCAGAGAGGGCCTGTGACCATGGCTCCAGCCACCGCTGCTGCTGCAGATGCAACAAGAACACTTGTGGTGACGTGGTGGCTGAGGTCGCGTTGTTCACCTGTCAGTGTAAGGACTGCTGCTACAGTGGGCGCCCGAATTGAGCCTGTGGCACTTGCAATTACGTCAGCTGATGAGGATGCAGCTGTGGCGACAACAGCAGCTACTGCCATGAACTACGATGCAATGTTGGTAGCTGCAGTAGCAAATGAGGTAAGTGATGCTGCCACGTGTACGTATGCCTCAATCTCTCTGCCCACCACTGTTTGTGTTGGCGCCTTGCTGGCACGCACCGTGGCTGAGAAGGTCGAGGTCGCACCAGCTGCGGCGTCCGGGACAACTCCGGCCAAGCTAACAGAGTCGATGTGGATAGGCAGGACAGGAATCACATTAGGTACCTCACGTGCTACAGAGGGCTTGGCGGTGTTAGCTATAGTAGGCCCGGGAGTGGGGTCAGAATCAGGCGCTGGTTCGGGTGTAGGGGTCTCCCCGTGTGGTTGCATACCTGAGGGACGAGGTTGAGAAGTTGCAAGGTCGTCAGCAATGTACACCTGGCGGTCAATTTCATGTTCCGCCGCCTCAGCCATGGCAGCAAGGTCACCATGTCAGTGCGCAAAATCCAGCATGTGAGACCAAAGTGGGATATCTTCCTCGTCATTGGTGTGCGAGGGCTTGTTGGATGCCCGCCAATCCTCCCATTGAGCATACTCAGAGTGGCGGGCTGCTATTGAAGGTGAGCCTAGCTCGTCGTCAGGGGAACCGTCCAATGGCGGCGAATCCAGCGTGGTAGACAGGCCGGCTGTAGATGCAGCCGAAGATTCTAGAGCAGATGGAAGCTGGCACCAGTCGAATGGGTGCTTGTTGTGGGTTAGCTAGAGAGAGGCCACGAACAAACACAGATCCGGACACAAGACGGTCACCGGAACGCTGCGTGCGGCTACCGAAAGATGTCGGTTGTGAGTGCAAGCGTCGATGGTAGACACCACGAATGACACCGTGGAGGTAAGAGGCACTACAGCCTCCTACATTGTGTGCCACACTGTGCGGATAGATGGTGGGACAACTCCCACAGGTCGCGAGTCAAAAAAGGAGTGAGAGGGTCTCTCAGTGCTCTCATACCAGTACTTACTAGTGTGGGCTGGTTGCAAGCTATTGTGCACGTGCGAGAGTGAACTAGAATGCTTCACATGCCATGGATGTGGTAAACACTTGACTTGCATAGCAAAGTTACAAGAGAGACAAAGAAGTGGGTTGAGGTGAGCGAGAGTGTAAGGCCGGTGAGTGCACACCCACACGAACAGATGCTTGAGCGAGCATGCAACGCCACCCGGGGTCAAGCCCAACCTCTCAGTACTGAACGAGGGTGGCTTCTCACCATTGCGCAGTCACAGGTTGACAAGGTGGCCCCCATAGGATAATCATCCAGCTCCCCCAGAACACCCAGAAGCAAGTCACCAAGATGCACGGATCGGCAGTCAGAATGTACGAACCCTAACATCTACCACATCAAAACAAGACAGTCAAATGTAAACCACTCTTGTGCGAGAGGGCACTTATGGGTAGCTCATCCACTGCAAGATGAGGCTAGAGCTGGAAATCCTAGACTAGTGCGACGAGTTGGGGTTGCAGCATCGTTGGAGTAGGCATGGCCCACGCTCGTTGCTTTGCACTGCTGCCCCCTTCCGTTGCTGTGAGTCTCTGAGAGAGAAAACTACGCGCTGAGGAGTTAGCGCCAGAAAGGCGGAAAAAGCTCGAAAGAAATGATTTGCAACTGAGAATGAACAACAATGGGATACCCCTCCGAGAACTAGCCCCTCCTCATCTCTGTAGTGGTTGTTACTCAGCTTCTCAACCAATAAAAAAAAATGACCTATTTTCTCGTAGGCAGGGTTTTCTCAGTGAGCCCTGCCAGGCAGCCAACAGCCCGAAATCCGGGTGTTGTCCGTTTTCCCTTGAAACTGGACCATACCAGAATACCTATGCTGCGTACGAAGTCGTGTGGTCAGAATCACCTAGAGAAGGAGTAGGAAGGAGTTATGGCTATCTAAACCCAGGTAGCGTCTAGGCTAGTCCCCGGTTACACCAGTGCCCGAACAACCTGAAACTCGGACCCCATGCAGAACATGACACTGCACATGCAACCGCGCAGACATATCTGGCGCAGGACGTGAGCAGACAGCATCTGCCGTGGTAGTGACCACCAGCGGCGTGACTCTTGAGGAAGCGTACGGATGGAGCTGAGCATGTCATGCATCTGAGGGAAGATTCTCCACCAAATTGCGTGCAGACCTCAGCGTGTGTTAACTCCACCAGACGACACTCCTACAGTGTCACGTCTCGCCGTCAGTCACCTGCACGCCGATGTACACAAGCCGGGAGGACACAACAGAGCACAATGAGAGATGTGCGAAAACCAACACTCCCCCATGACTCACAGGCGCAATGCACATGGGCGCACAGCGAGCAAAACGACCAAGCAGGTAAGACTCCCCCAGGAGAAGCAATACATGAGCAGGGATGAAGAGAGAGAGAGAGAGAGAGAGAGAGAGAGAGAGAGAGAGAGAGAGAGAGAGAGAGAGAGAGAGAGAGAGAGAGAGAGAGAGAGAGAGAGAGAGAGAGAGAGAGAGAGAGAGAGAGA
>SZWC01009754.1:16312-26920 GCA_023375785.1 Penium margaritaceum
GCCACAACCCTTGCCTTGTACTTGTCAATACTACCATCCTGCTTGAACATTTTGCGGAGTACCCACTTTGACCGCACCACGATCGCGTTTGGGGACCTATCCACTAGAACCCATGTTCCATTCCCATCAATGGATACGAGTTTGCTATCCACTACCTCCTTCCACTTGGCCGTATCCATCATATTCATAGCCCCTATTATAGTCACAGAATCTCCCTCAGCCAACTATGACGAGCTGAGTCCGCTCCATTCCCCACTCTCAGCATCGTACTTGGACGATGGTTTTTTCTTCCGCGTAGTACGCCGGATTGTTACTGGTGGTGCTTCAAGGCTTAGTTGCTTCTGTTGCTCCTGCGTTGCCAGTGAGCTGTTGTTTGAGGAAGAGCCACTAGCCTCATAATTTGACTCTGAGGCCTCGGACTGTTCAAAGTGAGTGTCAGAGTCCGTTGTTGCGTGTGTTTGTACATCCACTCTCCTTGTAGCACCATCCTTCACTGGCACCATCCGCCAATTCTTAGGTCCTTGATCACCTGATTCGAGGAATTCAACCTACTCTCCTCATTTGGGAGCATGGACAAGATCTAGTGACTCTTCCTTACTAAACAACCTTCCATCAAACTTGACATCTCCCCTCTTAATGAGCTTTCGAGCCGCTTGCTCCCACAGCATGTACGCTTTGTTTGTGGTGTCGTATCCAACCATTACAAACTTGCAAGCAAGTGCATCCAGCTTGTCACTTCATTCTCAGCCTACGACCTTTGCCCATGCAATACAGCCAAATACATTCTATTGGGAAAGGAGCCATCCGGCTCAGTTTCAAATCCACAGGAGCATGTTCCAGGAAACTACCAGATTCCTGCTCTGATCGTCAATCCGACTTCATCATTGGAAAGATCAGGTGGAAAAATGTCCACGGTCCAAGTTTGCAGCCGATCCAACATTAGGATTGGGAGATATGAATTTTCAAAGTTTTCGGGGTCATCGACTACTGATATTCGGGTGACCATGGGCGATGGCTCCATGCCTTAGCCTGAGAAAAGAAAAAGGCAAGAGGTCCACGGTCAAGACCTGATGGAAGAAATATCCAAAAAGATCCTTGATTCTTGGGTTGCCTTGTCTGAGTGTGTTGACTAGGAAAAAAGTACCTTTCCTTACATTTAAGGTGAGGTGAGATACGTGTGTGCTAGCCATGGACACACGGCGATTCTCCATGGGATTGTGGGTTATGTGACCACTAGGAGTGTGCCATGAGAGCATTTCCTAGCTCTCTAGGTCCTATGTGAGTGGTCAGCCTGATTGCTAGGCTGATTTCCTCTCTTGTGTGAGTTTATGGACTCTAGTGTGTGAGCCTTAGCCTCCATGGCTAATTGGTATGGCTTGTGAGAGGGCTGACTTGCCCAAGCTCTAGCTCTATATGTACCCTATCATTTTGAGTGATTCAACAACCATTCTTCAGCACAAATAATGCCCTTCCAGTCCCACATGCTCGCTGCTCCAAGACTCCCCCTCTCCTCCAGTTCCAACAATTGGTATCAGAGCCAAGTTCTACAATTTTCAGCCAGCACAGGCCGTCACTTTGAGAGTGATGGGTTGGGGTAAACCTTCACCAGATTTGACAATCAACCACAAGATGTTCAATTTCAAGAGACAAGATTTCCAACGAGCCCAAGATCACGAAGATCCAATGGTCGGATTGAGAGTTATGCTCAGAGCGAAGCCCCTCTCCTCCAAAAGGAGGCGGGTACGGATCTTCCAAAACGTGAGGTTGGCGCGTCCATCCAGCCTCTCCAAGGACTGGGCTGCTGTTACCATGCATGCTGTTGCCATTTTGAGCTTTGGTGATGCTCAGCGCTGCCCTTGAGTGGCGGCGCTACCCCTGTTTTTGCTACTACTTTTGCCTGAAATCTGTCTGACAGAAAATGGACTTTAGAGGCCAGCAGACTGGGAATTTTGAAAATTTGAGCCCACCACTGGAAAATGCAGCTCAAAACCTTTCCGATCAACCCATACAATAGGGTCATCAATAGGGGATTTTCAGAGATATGCCCTTTTGAAAACAGGGTATGCTGCTGCTTCTACTCCAGTTCACAGCAGCCAGCTTGTAAACAACGTTTCTCCAAAATGTACCAATGGAATGCAAATAGTTTTGCACCAATGAAAAGCTTCTGAAAAATAGTTCAATTCATATGTGCTACTTTTTCAATTTGACACAGAAACGAAAGAGTTATGCTCATCACAAGGCGACAGTCTTACAGCCTGTAAGCCAGGTAGCAGGTTCTCCTCATGTTGGGCGGCCAATAGTGGCCTGCCACAGTTGGATCACCACCAATGTCTCAAAATGGCTGGACTCAGAATTGCAAACTCTTGTACAACTTCAGTCAACTTTCCTCAAAGACAGCACATCGTTGTTGCTTGAGGTTGAGAAACTGACGCTGCCTCCACATGTGATCCTTGCTTCATATGATGTTGTAGCACTGTACCCGAGCATCCCCATCTCCAGTGCACTCACCTTCATCCAATGCCTTCTCCTTCAAGCACAGCACCCTAAGACACCAGTTGTCATCCAACTCCTATCTTGGGTGATGAACAACTCGTACGTGGATTTTATGGGTGCGACTTACAAACAGATCAAAGGTACGGCGATGGGCACACCCATAACCCTTGCCTTTGCAATTCTGTTTATGAGCTTTTGGACCATGAAGTTACCCGTTGGTGCAAAAAAAAACCCTTAATTCACCGACGATACATTGACGATGGCCTTATCCTCTGGACGGACAGCCATGAAGACCTCCTCTCATTCCTATCCACCTTCAACGGCATCGACGAAAACATAAAGCTAAAGTGGGATATCTCAATCACTAGCATTGACTTGCTCGACCTCCCGCACTTCAAAGGTAAAAGGTTTGAGACTACTCAGGTTTTGGATATAGTTACATACCAGAAGCCCATGAATAGATATCTCTACCTACCATTTCACAGCCACCATACCTGGAGCTGCATACGAGCGTTCATCTACTCTGAGCTTTAACGTTACCTCCTACCAACGTCGGCCGCTCAAGACTTCCTCAACATAAACGGAAGCTCTTCGCTTGCCTACGAGCACGCGGCTACCCTCAGAAATTCCTCCGTCCTATCTTCTCACAGGTTCTTCACACCCATCACCAAGAAGAAATTCTTTGGCTCCAACATGAAAACCCTCCTGCTTCACAGTCGACCAACGCACGACCTCTTGTTTTAAAAGTCCTCCTCACTCCAAGAGTAGAAGGGTTAAAACTAGGTCTACATCTACGACGTTTTTCACGTCGACTCAAGAACTTTAATGCGTTCGTGTTCTCGGGCCGTGTTATCTTGGCATGGAGATTGCGTAGAAAAATTAGGACCTTCCTTGGGACCTCTAGTCTTGATGGGTGACCACCGGTAAACCACCGGACGCCACATGGGTCTTAGACCCACGAGTAGAACCTTGAGTAAAACCTAGAACCCTTGCTTTATTCTCACGCGTCGCTGATGGACCCTTGGCAAGTATTTGACTAGCACTGTCTGTTCAGACTTTCTCAAAGGCACTGATGAAGGCCACCCGGGCGAAACCGGTATGCCTATTATGAATTTCTCTAAGACATCCTCCCGTCCATCTCTCTCCTAACATCAGTCTCCCTCGCAGCTCTGAGATGCCTCCCACCAATTGACCTTTTTGCGGCATCTTCCCCACCATAACTTGCGCTGTGGTGATGCCGTATGCTTGAAGATTTGGAGCTGGCCACCAAAAGGAGGTAGGTACAGAACTTCCCAAACATGAAGTTGGTGCAACCTTCTAACCACTAGAAAGACTGGGCTGCTATCAGAATGCCTACAACTGAAATGTTGAGCTTTGGTGATGCTCAATACTGCTCTTGAGTAGGGGCGCTATTCGTGCTTGTGCTACTACTTCTGCCATAAATCTTTGTGACAATAAATTGACTCTAGAGGCCAGGAGACTAGGGATTGGGAAAAATAAAGCCTTGTTTCATGGGGCATTCCGAAAGATCTTGAGCTGAATTTTGTAGTAGTAGTGCAACATTCAGCTGAAGACCTTTCACATGACCCCACAATAGTGGATTTTGAAGGATATGCCCTTTTTAAAATAGGAAATGCAACAACTCCTACTCCAACTCAGACCAGTCAACTTGTGAACTATGTTTCTCTCTGACTTACCAATGGAATGCAAATACTTTGCATTAATACAAACCTGAAGCAAAGTAATTCAATTTGCATCCTTTTTGACTTTTAGCAAAAAATGAAAGAGTTATGGTCATCACAAGGGGACTGTCTTACTAAGAGATACAAGAGTAGCCCTGGCCGACCTCGTTTTCAGCATAAGACTACATCCAATTGTTGGATTTTTGTCATCTTAGGCTTGTAAAAAAGCTTGTCTAAAAAAATTGAAGTTCCTTTGGTCATCTGTTAAACTTTATCATGGTTGACGTATAACCCATCACTCTCAAACTGACAGCCTACTGTGCCTGATACTAAGTGTCCTAACTAGAGGAGACAGGCGATCTTGGATCAGTAAGCATATGGGACTGAGAGGGCATCAATTGTGCTGAAGAATGATTGTTGAATCAATCAAATTCATGGAAAAAAATATACAGCTAGAACTTGGAAAAGTCAACCCTCTCACACGCCAAAGCACTAAGCCATTGAGGCTAAGGCTCATACACTAGAGTCCATAATCTCACATAACAGAAATCAGCCTAGCAATCATGGTGAACACTCACAAAATACATAGAGAGCTAGAAAATGCTCGCATGGCATACTCCTAGTGGTCACATAACCCACAATCTCATGGAGAATCGCCATGTTTCTATGGCTAGCACTCAAGAATCTCACCTTACCTAAAAAGTAAGGAGGGTTACCTTTTTCCTAAAAACAACTTCTGACAATTTGGATGTTTCTCCAATCAGGTCTTGACGTTGGATCCCTTGCCTTTTTTTTCAAGCTAGGACATTGAGCCGCTCCCCATGGTCACCCAGAAACGGGCGATAAATAACTCCAAAAATGTCAAAAATACATATCTTCCAATGAAGCTATTGGATCATCCTGAAACATGGAGTGTAGGTATCTTGCCGCCTAATCTCTCCAATGGTGAGGTTGGATTGATGATCAGAGTAGGCATTTTGTAGTTTCTTGGAACTTGCCTTTGTTGACCTGAAAGTGAGCAAGATGGCTCGTCTTTCAACAAGTCTGACTTGTCAATGGTAGGTAGGATAAATCTGGCATGGTATGAGGAATCGGATTTTGATGTGATGTGCCTCTTGTCCAAAGCTAACATTTAGACAGGCATAAGGTGCACTACTCCCTTGGATTAAGTCCCCTAAGTTTGGTCCAGATACACATGGCATGCACTCCTCCTTTGGAGCAAGTCTCCTTGGTCTAAACTAGATAGTATAGCCAGTAAACAATACCAAGAACAGCTCATTGTGGCTTAGACATTTTAGAGTTGGTCTCTGGAGCAAAAGCATGTTGGGTCACATCCCAGCCTAGTGACTACTTTTCTTTGTGACCAGAAAGGGGACAGGAAGGATCTAAGAGACATCTTACAACATTCTAAGGTCCTTTATGTTGGCTGGCACCACTTGGTTGTCACTAGTAGCACCATGTAGGGAGGGAAGATGATGTAATCCAGATTGCCGCTAAAGTGGCTCATCCAAGGAGCTACTCCACGCCTAGGCTGGTGGCTCAGTCTAGGACTATAAGCACCTGTTAGTTGCCTCTGATTCTTTACATTTCTTACCTTTTAGACTCCATACAAAGTTATCCACCTGGGGAAGATACTAAAATATCATTGGTTGGTCTAAGATCCATGAGTTAGCTCTTGCGCAAAAGATATCAAGTACTAAGTGTTATGTTCTGTGTATGCCCCTGGTCCAATCAGCGGAAGATTTAGACTGGGTATGCACTGCGCTTGTAGCGCAAGTCCCCCAGCGACATGCAAGAGAGGCTAAGAGAGACAAGGCATGCACTACTCATCTTTGTGGAGTAAGTCCCCTTGGTCTATTCCTGGTAGTATACCTGGTGCATGCTCCTTAGGACAACTTCCTATAGCCTAGTGGGTGAAGGTGCCGTCTCGCAAGCGAGAGGTCCGAGGTCGAATCCTCCCAGGACCAAATTTTCTTTGTGACTAAAAAGGACCAAGGAAGCTTCCTAGAAGCCTCTAAGGTCCAAGGTGGATCAAGCGCCACTTGGCGGTCACAGAGGGTGCCATGTCATCAAAACTGATGACACTGTCTAGGGTAGCCTTGGGGGGGGAGGTCCCTCCAAGGAGCCACTGGGAGCACTGACCAGAGACTATATAAGGCCTGTCATTTGCATGTGATTGTATTATCATCTCTTACTCTTGAGACTTGGGAGAAAACTAATCCCTTGTTGGCCACCAAGAAAGAGTGTAAAGAACAAGTGCAAGTGCACACTTTGGTGTGTAGCATTGCCAGTTGGGTGAGAGTTTGGAACACTCTCCGGCCACGGTTGGGACAAGCTAAGTGAACCTTTCAGTGTGGAAACACCACTCCGTGGGTGATCTCTACCTTGGTTGAAATACCAAGGGCGGTCGGCGGTTTGCCTGTCGGCGCCGTTTACTCTAGACCGTGGCCAAGTGCGGAGTGACAAAGGGTTATGGGCCCACACTGATCGGGAAACTTNGTAAAGAACAAGTGCAAGTGCACACTTTGGTGTGTAGCATTGCCAGTTGGGTGAGAGTTTGGAACACTCTCCGGCCACGGTTGGGACAAGCTAAGTGAACCTTTCAGTGTGGAAACACCACTCTGTGGGTGATCTCTACCTTGGTTGAAATACCAAGGGCGGTCGGCGGTTTGCCTGTCGGCGCCGTTTACTCTAGACCGTGGCCAAGTGCGGAGTGACAAAGGGTTATGGGCCCACACTGATCGGGAAACTTAGTTCTTTGTACCACCGCTCAGTTCACATGACAGGTACCTTCGCAGCAGACAAGACACCACTGCTCCATCTGCTTCATCGTCGATCCACTTGGACCAAGGTATGCATTGTGAGAGACCAGACGCGGGTTGGACCCGTGGTCCACTTTTGCTCTCCACGGACAAGGAACGAGGATACGCTCTGCCATTGTTGGTATGACCCTCGAGTCCTAAGCGGGTTACGCTCTGCCCTTGTGGGTANGAGACCATCGGCTGGAGGGGTATGCAACGGACTGCACCTTGAAAATCTGTAGCAGTCATCAGCCTCATCAGCCTACATCGGCCTCAACGAAGCAGAACAGCAGAGACTAAGTGAGCATCCTTGACCACACCGCAATCATGCCGGGGGGTCAAGAGATCGTTCCAGTCACCTCACGGCCCACCGAGTTGGGTGCGGCCAACGCCATCGCACGCTTCGATGGCAAAGCCTTCGGCACGTGGAAATGGCAGTTTGAGGTGGTGATGCGTATGCGCGGGTACCTCAACATGCTGAAAGGGATGGAGGTAGCACCGGAGGACGAGGCAAGCGCGGAATACGCAGGGTGGCAAGAGCGGAATGACATCGCTCTCGCACTCCTCGTCACGTCCATAAGCCCCTCCCTAATCTCCCACATCGAGGGGTGCACGACGGCAGCTGAGGCTTACACCAAGCTGACGAATGTGTACCAGTCAACTTCCCTCGCCAATCGACTCTTCATTCTGCAGCGCCTCATCGGGCTGCGGGTGGGCGAGGGGGAGTCCATCTCAGACTTCCTCCAGCAGTTCGAAGGACTACTTCAAGAAGCCCGCGCCATGTCCTGGCAGCTCGACCAACAGATGCAGGCCATGATTCTCCTCATGGCCTTGCCGCCAAGCTGGAGCCCCATGATCACCACCTTGGGTGGTTGGGAGGAGTCGGAGTTCACGTACCCTCGTGTCTCCGAGTTTGTCCGGAACGAGGCCATGCGGCGCAACAACGGCGTCATCAACAACGCCGCNAACGCCGCATATGCGAGTGGCTCGGGAGGCACCTCCTCTCATGGCAACAGCAGAGGTAGTGGCGGCGGGAAGAGCGGCAAGAAGAAGGGCAAGTGCCACAATTGTGGCAAGGCCGGGCATTGGGCGCGGGAGTGTCACGCACCAAAGAAGGAAGGAGGCGGTGGTGGGAGCAGCAACATGAGTAAGAAGGTGGACTCGACGTCCACGAGCATGATGGCCGAGAGCAAGGCCCCTCCCAAGGGCTCTGCGCTGCTACGGCCGGGAGCCTTCGGGCTCGACAGTGGCACGGACTACCACACCTGTCGCGAGGCATGTGGCTTCTCGTCCCTCACACCATCCACGGCCAAGTTCTGGTGCGCCAACGGCGGCATCGAGTACGCGGCTGGTGAGGGAGAGAAGGTCGTACACACGCGGCTCAACGGAGCCGACAAGGAGTTGCGGCTGCAGAACATCGTCTACATGCCAACTTTTGCCGCGAACCTCCTCTCTGTCTCGCGGATTACGGATCACGCGATGACAGTGGTTTTCACACAGAAGGAAGCCGTCATCCTCAAGAACGAGGACGTGACGATTACCTACGCTGCGTCAGACCTTGTCGCCAAGGTGCCACGAACGGATGGGCTCTACGTTCTGCAGACGAAGAGCGCGGAAGGGCACGCTGGGGCGGCAGAGGTAGGAGCGGAAGCTGCACCATCGCCGAACGCCAAGACACCATCCATGCCGCCTGCTGTGGCGGCTAAAGACGCGGGAGTTGCAACTGCGAAGCTGTGGCACAGACGCCTTGGGCACGTGGCCGACAGCACCCTGTAGGTCATGCAGGAGCAGAAGCTTGTACGCGGGCTGGAGGGGTGTGAGCTGAAGGGTGGATGCAACGCTGGGTGTGAGGCTTGCCTGCAAGGCAAGACAAAGCGAAAACGCTTCTCCAAAAATGGTCGTAGAGCAGAGGGCATACTCGACCTCGTCCACAGCGACGTGTGTGGCCCCATGCGCACCATGTCCAACGGCGGCTCCAAGTACCTCCTCACCTTCATCGATGATTACTCTCGGAAGGTGTGGGTGTACTTCCTCAAACCCAAGGGAGAGGTGTTGGAGTGCCTGCAAGAGTTTGTCGCCATGGTGGAGCGATAAACCGGACGGAAGGTCAAGGCCCTACGGAGCGACAACGGCGGAGAGTACGAGGGGTGCAATCCGTGGCTTCGGGCACACGGCATTGTCCACCAACCTACTACCCCCTACACACCGCAAAGCAACGGCGTGGCCGAGCGCATGAACCAGACCATCCTGGCCATGACGCGAACCATGCTGTTCGACTCAAAGCTCCCCCCTCGCTTCTGGGCGGAAGCAGCGCGCACTGCATGCTACCTCATCAACCTCATGCCTGCTGCAGCATTGCGCAGCAATGCTGCAGCAGGCATGAGCAGGCATCAAGGCGCTCTACGGGCTGAAACAGGCCCCAAGGATCTGGTACAAGGAGATGGATAGCTTCATGGCTGGCCTAGGCTTCTCGCACTGCCACAACGACCCCAGCGTGTATGTGCGTGCGGATGACCAGGGGCTGTTGCTGGTAGCGCTGTACATGGATGACCTGATTCTGGCCTCCATCTCCATGAAGGCCCTCGAGGCCCTCAAGGAGAAGCTGCATGGGCGGTTTCAGATGAAGGACATGGGCGAGCTCGAGTACTACTTGGGCATTGCTATACATCGCAACCGAGCTGCAGGCAACATTGAGCTCAACTAGACGAAGTACATCTCAGAGGTGCTTCGGCGCTATGACATGGAAGACGCAAAACCCCTCAGCACTCCTCTCCCCACGAAATGCAATCTCACCTCCGCCCACTCCCCCAGCACGGAAGCCGAGCGCCGCGAAATGCAGGATGTGCCATACCAGTCTGCGGTGGGTAGCATCATGTATGCCACGGTTGGCACGCGGCCGGACATCTCCTTTGCGGCTAGTCAGTCGGTTCGTGGCCAACCCTGGGCCACTCCACTGGCAAGCCGTGAAGCACATTTTGCGCTATCTCAACAAGACACGGCACATGGGGCTGCAGTACGGCGGCCTTCCAGGAACAGACCCTTTGCGCCTCAAGTGCTACACCGACGCAGATTTTGGAGGCAACGTGGATGATAAGAAGTCCACCTCGGGCTTTGTGTGCCTTGTGAACGGTGGCGCTGTGTCGTGGGCCAGCCGCAAGCAAAACTGTGTCTCCGTCTCAACCGCAGAAGCTGAGTACGTGGCGCTGTCTGAGGTGTGCAAAGAGACGCAATGGCTACGCAGCTTGCTCGCTGAGATGCACGCACCACAAAAGGAGGCCACGGTCGTCCACGTCGACAACCAGAGCGCGATGGACATCGCGTTCAAGGACACTCTCTCCAGGCGGACCAAACACATCGACATCCGCTATCACTACACGCGCGACCTTGTTGCCAAGGGAGTGGTGGATCTGCAGTACATCGCGACCAAGCAGATGCTCGCGGACTTCCTGACGAAGCCGCTGGACAGTGACCCGCACATGGCAGGGGCACGGGGCATCGGGATGGTGAGCGTAGCAGACGAGGGCTGAACGGGCGGCCCACTTCACACGTGGCCGACATCGCTGGGCCCATGGCCGCAGCAGGAATCTAGCCGCAGATGGACGCAGGTGCAAGGGAGAGTTTGTTATGTTCTG
>SZWC01009754.1:30814-43207 GCA_023375785.1 Penium margaritaceum
ATCAGACATGGGAGAGTAGAGTGATTCTCCCACTGTCACAGTAGAGGAAGGATCGGGAGAAACTGGGTCAGGAAGAATTTCTGCTCCCACTGTCTCGTTAGCTGCTGGTTCTGCCGCCTCTTCACACACGATGTTGGTGCCGATGACGTTGCTCTCGTTGAAGACGACATCCCTGGAGATGATGACGTGGCCTGTATCCCTCTCGTAGAGGCGATACGCCTTGCTTGCCACGTCGTAGGCAATCATCAGCATCTGCGCACTCTTTGCGTCCCACTTTTGCTGCTTCTCCTTTGGCACGTGCATGTGCGCCAAGCTGCCAAACGCGCGAAGATGACCCACGCTCGGCTTCTTGCCGAACCACGCCTCGTAGGGCGTCATCTAGGGCCTTGGTTGGACTGCGGTTCTTGATGTAGACCGCAGTGCTCACGCCTTCAGCCCAGAAGTCGTAGGTCAGCCGGGCCGCGTGCAGCATGGAGCTCGCCGACTCCACAATGGTACGGTTTGCGCGTTCTGCTACCCCGTTCTGCTGCGGCGAGTACGGCGCGGTACGCTGCGCCTTGATGCCAGCTGCTGCGAGGTAGTCCCGGAACTCCTTGCTTAGGTATTCTCCACCGCGATCGCTGCGCAGCGCCTTGATCTTCTTGCCAGTCTGGTTCTCCACCATGGCCTTGAACTCCTTGAACCTGTCAAAGCAGTGGTCCTTGGAGGAAAGGAAGTACACAGCAGTGTTACGGCTGAAATCATCAATGAAGGTGAGAAAATACCTAGAGCCTCCAAAGCTCTGGGTCTGCATTGGTCTGCACAAGTCCGTGTGGACCAGCTCCAACACCTCTTTTGCACGCTCCCCTGCTCCAGAGAACGCCTCGCGGTGCTGCTTCCCCTCCAAACAGCCGATGCATAACTGTTGCTCAAAGTTAGAGATGGTGGGTAGGTCACGCACCATCTGCTTTGCTTGAAGCTGCTGCAAGGCGCGCATGCCGATGTGGCCGTAGCGTGCATGCCAGATCTCGCCATCTGTCGCCTGCACCACTGCTACAAGACTCTGCTCACGCGGGATCTTGGTCGCCCCCAGCAGGCGGTACATGTCGCCCTCCTTCACCGACTTGGCCAACTCCTCTCCTTTTTCCTTGTTGAGGATGTAGCCATAATCATCGTCAAAAACAACGCGTAGTCATGTGTTGGTGAGAGAGGACACTGAGAGAAGGTTGAACGCAGCATCAGGTACATACAGTACGCCATGGAAAATTCCCACTTCAATGCCACGCAGGGTCTCTAACCACATTTCCACAATCCCAATCCCCTCAGCATACACCACCCGATCATCACCCAAAGCAATCCGACGGGGGGATGGAGAGCAGCTGCGTGAACCACTCCTTGTGCTGCGTCAGACTCTTGGTACACTCCGAGTCATTGTACCACGCCAGATCCGCCTTTTCCTTCTGCGACATGTTAGACTTCGCCATGAAGAGGCGGTCGCGCACCTCCTTGGCAACGTTCATGTTGCCAAAATGGCGCACGCCAGTCTGGTTCTGCTGCTGCTGCTGCTGCTCCTTCTGGTCCCTCTTGAACTTGAAGCACTCTTTCTTGTAGTGCCCCTCTTTCTGGCAATAGTGGCACTTGCCCTTCTTCTTGCCTCTCTGCTGCCCAGACTGCTGCTGCTGCTGGTTGCGTAAGTCCATGGCCATGAAAGCTACTTCACTTCTGCTGCCGCCATTGCGCTTTGCTGCATTGCGACGCAATTCCACCTGTACCAGGTATGTGCAGATGAAGTCGAGGTCGAGAGTTGGCTGGCACTCCAGCGTCTCTCGCACCGTGTCGTAGCTGGTTGGGAGTCCCCTCAACAAGAGGAGGATGAAGCGCGTCTCTACCACAGGGTTGCCGGCCGCTCTAAACTGCTTCGCCAGCTCCTTTGCCCTGTCCAGATACGCCTCCATCCCTTCACCACCCTGCATTTTCAGCGCCATCATCTTTTCCTCCAAAAGCATGAGGAATGTAGGATCCTTGCTCTCATACTTCTTGCACAACGTGTCCCACCCCTCCTTTGCAGTAGNTAGGCCTGCCTGTCCTTCTTCTTCCACTCCTCATACGTCGCTGGTACAGCTGCAGAAGAACCCGCATCAGCTGCACCCTTTTGCGGCGTCTTCCCCGCCACCATCTGCGCTGCGGTGATGCCTTTTGCCTGTGGAACTGGAGCCGGCTCGTCGCCGCTCACCACCTCCCACAAGCCCCTCTCCTCCAAAAGGAGACGGGTACGGATCTTCCAAAACGTGAAGTTGGCACGTCCCTCCAGCCTCTCCAAAGGCTGGGCTGCTGTTACAACGCTAGCTGCTGCCATTTTGAGCCTTGGTGATGCTCAGCGCTGCCCTTGGATGGCGGCACTACCCCTGCTTCTGCTGCTGCTTCTGCCAGAAATCTGTCTGCCAGAAAATGGACTGTAGATGCCAGCAGACTGGGAATTTTTAAAAACTGAGCCCGCCACTAGAAAATTCAGCTCAAAACCTTTCAGATCGACCCATAAAACAGGGTCATCAACAGGTGATTTCAAAAGATATGCCCTCTTGAAAACAGGGTATACTTCTGCTCCTACTCCAACTCAGACCAGCCAGCTTGTAAACGGCGTTTCTCCGAAACGAATCAATGGAATGCAAATTATTTTGCATTAATGGAACGTTTAGGAATAATACTACAATTCGCATGTGCCACTTTTTAAATTTGACAAAGAAACGAGAGAGTTATGGTCATCACAAGGCGACAGTCTTACTCATAGAGAAGAGTGTAGCCCAGGCCGACATCGTTTTGAGCATAACTCTCAATCCGACCGTTGGATCTTCGCGCTCCTGGGCTCGTTGGAAAGCTTGTCTCTTGCACGTGAAGATCCAGTGGTTGCTTGTCAAATCTGGTGAAGGTTTCACCCCAACCCGTCACTCTCAAAGTGACGGCCTGTGCTGGCTGGAAGTGGCAGAACTTGGCTCTGATACCAAGTGTTGGATCTGGAGGAGAGAGGGAGCCTTGGAGCAGCGAGCATGTGTGATTGGAAGGGCATCACTTGTGCTGAAGAATGGTTGTTCAATCACTCAAAATGATGGAGTACATGTAGAGCTAGAGCTTGGGCAAGTCAGCCCTCTCACAAGCCACACCACTCAAACATGGAGACTAAGGCTCACACACTAGAGTCCATAATCTCACACAAGGGAGGAAATCAGCCTAGCAATCAGGCTGACCACTCACANTCAAAGTGACGGCCTGTGCTGGCTGGAAGTGGCAGAACTTGGCTCTGATACCAAGTGTTGGATCTGGAGGAGAGAGGGAGCCTTGGAGCAGCGAGCATGTGTGATTGGAAGGGCATCACTTGTGCTGAAGAATGGTTGTTCAATCACTCAAAATGATGGAGTACATGTAGAGCTAGAGCTTGGGCAAGTCAGCCCTCTCACAAGCCACACCACTCAAACATGGAGACTAAGGCTCACACACTAGAGTCCATAATCTCACACAAGGGAGGAAATCAGCCTAGCAATCAGGCTGACCACTCACAACCTCAGCCCACTTTGTGGCATAGGAGTATGTTATCTAGAAATGGACCACTTTGCTAAGTTTCAGGTCTACAAGAGCATGTTCCTGGAATCTACAAGATGCTTGTTCCAATTGTCAATCAAGTTTCTCTATTGAAGATCAAGTGGCAAATTTTCTATGGTCCAATTTTAAAACCAATTCAATATCAGAATTGGGAGATATCAATTTCAATTGTTTTAGGAACCATAGACTACCAGTGTCTATGTGACTATTGGGAACAGCTCCATACCTTAGGGTGAACAAAGAAAAAGGGGCGATGAGTCCAAGGTCAAGGCGTGATGGCACAAATATCCAAAATGCTCCTACATTATTGGATTGCCTTGTCAGAATATGTTAACTATTAAAAATATACTTTTCCGTTTGTTTAAATGAGATGGGATCCTTGTTTGCTAGTCATTTACACATGTCCATTCTCCATGGAATTGTGGATTAATAAACAAATAAGAGTGAGCCATTGGAGCGTTTTCTAGATCTATAGGTTATGTGTGAGGGAGAAGCTTCATTACTAGGTTGATTTCGTTTCTTGTGTATAACTTTGGACTCTAGTGAGTGACTCTTAGTCTCCATGGCAAGTTGGTGTGGCTTCTGAAAGGGCGAACTTGCCCAGGATCTTGCTCTATATGTACGCCATCATTTAGAGTGTTTTGCTGCATTGCCATGCCGTTCTACCTACACCTAGAGTGTGGAGATGAAATCAAGATGAAGAGTTAGTTCATACTCTGGCATCTCTCATACCATGGTCTAGGTCATTCAAAGTCCCTTTTGTTGGAAAATCGCTATCCCTCTTGTTTCTCCTCTAGGAAAAAGACGAGAAAAACATTGACATCATTATCTCCTTATCCTCTAAGTTTGAGGTTCATCCAATGGTATCGATTGTGAGGAATAGGCAAAATAATCAAAGTTGAATTGTTTATGCCTCAACTGACCAAATGCAAAAAACGTTCAATACTCTGGACAAAGAGAGGAGGCATCGCAAAAAAACAAATACTTGAGAGTGAGATCCTGACTTTCTCCGCCGACTCTCATGTGTGTCCTAGATGGCGGGGGATGTTATGGATGAGGGCATGCCCTTTTAGGTGTCATACTTATCCATTCATGTACGACCATAACTACTCTGCTCTACTTCTACAATGACGACAGTGACGTGGACATGAATTGAATATAATCCAATGTCATTTGTAAAAGTAAACTGAATGGCTGTCAATACAAGGATGGAAAAGTACGAGTTCCGGCTCCTCTCAATCCCATATGCAAATGTGGCAGGTGCAAAACAATGGAGGCAAATGTCGTGGACCGAGATATAGAGAAGCACGTTTTTACAAAGGAGCTGATCAACAGTGGAAGATCAGGACGGAAAAGACGGCTTAACACAGTTGCCGATCAAAAGTGGACGCTAGGCGTCAACTAGTGTGTACCATCTTCGTAACCGTGTAAGATGTGAAATTAGACACAAGTATCAAGATCATGTGTACTAATTCTATAGTGTATATATAAGGAAGTACATGATCTCACAACACTTCAAAGGTCATGAAAGAAACTCTAATATATGCATTTGGTAAAAAAAGTAGGTTGTCTTCATAAGAATCAAACTCAGTGGCATTAACAAGTACCGATAATGGAGAGCATTTGAAGATACCGGCTTTTGACGTTGATTACTATTTGGTGTGGGCTTTCAATATGTGCATGGTCTTTCTCAAGAAGGGAATAAGGAGCATTGCGTGTGATTGATCCACGGAAAGGATTCTTGCCAATGTCTCAATAGAAGAAAAAGACCACATGACTAGGCATTTCTATTCTTGCTATGCAACATAAGGAACATCTCAAATTCTTGATATCCAAGACCAATCATACTCTGTGTCATCAGAAGGCATGGTAGGTATTGAAGACCCATTATGAGAGAATCAATAATGTCAAACTTGGTGATCTGCTCACAACCTTCTATACCTAAGAAATAGAAAAGGAAACAAGACAGGACGACTATATTTCCCACCTCAAAGACATCGACACCAAAATGATTACAGCATGTGAATATTTTTCGAACCTAATTATGATCCTTACTATTTTTTGTTGACTCTCTACCAGATTCAGAGAAACCATTGACACGACTCTGACATTCAAAGATCAGTGGCCTCTCATCTGACAGCTATTTAAGAATCCATCCCTGTTGTCACTGATATAGCTACTCCAACAGCTGGAGCAAGAGCACAAGTGGTAGAACAAGTTGCCAAGGATCTTACGTTAGCCCTCGAGAAGGCCATTGAAGAGATATCCATAGATGAAGATCTATACGTGAAGGAGAAAACATCTTATGAAACTTGGCCTGGACACAGGTCATAAATGAGCCATCTCAAAACATTTGGATATTCAGCCAAACATGGACAGACGGAAAAGATGCTTTTCTTGCCAAGTACCAAAATCTACGGAACAAGAAATTTGCAAGATATCGAAATGGGCCACCGAGAAGCCAAAGAACCATGACATTTACATCTACACGCAGTTTACAAGCACAAGGAGCAAAATTTTCTCAATTGTTTGTGCCTCTTCTTGACAAAATCTGTTAGACATGTGGTAAAAAAAACACATACCACTAGATTATCCAACACAAAGACAACACGAGCAATTTTAGGGACAATTGCAAGGACACCAAAAACAACGTCCTTGCCAACAAACAGACCTTACGAAAGCAAATGACAATGAAAACATAGCTTTAATGATATCAAGTCTTCTCACAAATATTTCAGCTCTCGTATGGGATATTGGTGTGACTTGATAGCTTGTAAACCAAGAGGACGCATCATCATTGTGCAGATCTGCCAGACATCTCACTGCCTACTACTCTTCAAGGCCCTAGATATAAAAAAGATTGACATGAATTAGTATAGAGCTGTTTTTGAGGAACTTGCTGTATGCTATTAATAGTGTTTTCTTCAAAGGTATTGGGATAACTACTTTGATCCTTGATTCAGGATGCAGAAGGAACATGACGTGAAAGCAATATTGGTTTGAAGAATATCTCAAGTTTGAAAAATAAAAAGGCATCTGCGTTGGTGACAACCATACGTATTCAACAAGGTGCTTTACGTTCCTGCATTGATAGTAAACCTTCTGTCCATCACTCACTTCAATACCATGGGCTAGTAACTGGTCACCTCTTCTAGACATAGAGAAGTGAAGGAAAGTCATAGATAACAACAAAAAGTGCAAACTCATGGATAAATTTTGTTTACTAGCCGCCTTGGCATCCTGAGTAGGAGATCTTACCTTACTCAAGAAAGCCAGTGTAGAATACATCTCAAAAGCAACTAAAATGACTTTCACGGCTGGTGACAAACACCATGCTCCAGCAACCACAACTCCTCAACACCTTGGACAGGTTCATGCCTTTTAGTTCTAGCACAAGAGACTTGCCCACATGAACCACACTATGCAGTAGCAAAGGAATAAAAAACTCATGCACAATCTTCCTTCTCCTTTGGGCCCATATTCTCTTGATGAATTATGTGATTGATATTCAACAGGGAACGAAAAGCACCCATCCTTCACATCCCACAATAGATCCGGTTCATTTCTTTTGCTTGGACTTATTAACGTAGATCTATGCTATGTAAGGAAAGTCTCTCTCAACAACAAGCACTACTTCTTGGTACTACTTGCTGATTACTCCCACATGATGTGTGTCAAGCTAGTGTGTTTCAAATCAGAGGTCCTAGATATACTAAAGACCTGGATCCGACTCCTTGAAAACGAAAAAGACCTCTCCATCAACAAGTTTTATAGTGGTATAAAACACATCTCATCAATGCCATTCTATCTGTATTCTATGCAACCAAAGGAATTCAGCACCAATGGATCATTCCTTTCACTTCACAACAAAAGGGAATGTCTTAATACATGAACTAAACCCTACTCAAACGCACACAGAATAAGCTACAAACTACGATGATAATCTCTAAGTTTTCTGCATAATCATTGCTAATACGTGTGTACATGACCAATAGGTTTCCCATCACCAAGCTATCAGCCAAAGTTGCTACATCTTGTAAAACTTGGCCTTAGCATAGGTAATAAATGAGCTCTTTCAAAACATTTGGATATTCCCCCAGACAAGGATCTGTCCGAATGACCGCACCAAACTGTTTGCCTCAGTGTGCATTCTGGAGGATCCCTAGCAGTGGCTGGTTCACACCACCAACTCCTTTTGGAGAGACTAAAACTGTGGAGGCAACTGGTTCCAAGGATGGCAGAAAACTGGTTAGAGATTGAGGCAGTAGTTTTGACCTGACTTGACAGGGAATGAATACTTTTCATCAAGGGTCACAAGTAGTGGCATTTTATAGCCACTAATCTAAGCTTTCTAGAAAACCAAAACATGCCAGGTTTGGAGCTTCCTAGTAGATTCTATGACTTCTAGAGTTGTCCTTGGTAGGCTGTCCTTTTCCCACCTAGGAAGGCATCCCTTTGCTCCTCTAGAAGCTTCTTCCCCTTCCTAGATTCCTTAGCTTGCTTCTAGTAGGAGGGAAGGTGTCCAGATGACCAAGAGACCTCTAGATGCTTTGTAGGACAAGTCATCCCTTCTAGAAAGTGTGCCACCTTCCTGGACCCTCACTTGGCCTTCTAGAAACTTAAAGAGAAACTCTAGAGGTTGAGCTAGCTTCCTCGCATCTGTTTCCCACCTCCCTCGAGGCAGGACAGAAATTCATCTTCTGGGACTTGAATCAGGCCTCTGCCTCTATAGGTAGACACCATTAACCGCTAAGCCACTAAGGCTTGTCTTTTTGGTGTTCCCTTGGAATCACTCCTGCCACGGTGAGGAGAATCACTCCAACAATCTCCCCCTTGCGCATCACCCATGGCAGTCTTCCATGCTCAACATGCAACTGAGGAGCCTTTCTCCTCATGGGAGGCAATCTTTCATTTTGTTGCTCCCTCCCACTCAGCCCCATCCTTCTGGTGCGGTGCCTCCTTCATGCTCCTCTTACGTTAAGAATTGTGCAAACCCAGTCCAGATGCCCTTGTTTGCATTGTACCTTTTAGTCCTTCTTTGCCCACGGCTTCTCGTGCGGGGCTCTTCAGACGGTTGTTGTTATTGCTATCCCTTTTTGGCGCCATCCTCTCCAAGCGCTTGCTCCCCCTCTCTTGGAGACCTTGGAGATATCTATCGACTCCCCACCTAAAGGTCCATCTCCGGTGCTTTGTATTCCTCATCCGAACTGGCCGTAATAGAATCTGCCACTCGCCCATCCTTTAGGCGATGCTCTCTTGTTGGTGGTGATATAAGGACGTCGCCCTCATTCACGTCCTCCTGCGTCTCCCCCTCATGGAGTGGCATCCACTCCCCCCTCTTGGAAAGACCTGCCTCCTTGTTTATCCAATGTCTTTTCTCATCAAACGTGATGTCACAAATCCGCACAATGTGGTGCATCCTTCAGTCAAAGAGCCCGTACGCCTTGCTTCCGCTCTCATATCAAAGGAGAATACACCGGCGGGTACGCGGGTCCAGGTTGCTCTGTCCCTCACGTGCCTGCACCATTGCATGTGCAATACAACCAAACGTGCATAGGTGACCCACCGCCGGACTCCTCCCACTCCACACCTCTTATGGCATCTTCCACGCCTTCCTCTCCTTGTCCTCCAACTGCTTGGTTGGCATGAGATTCATGATGTACGCTGTTGTCCTTGTCGCCTCCGCCCAATACCGTTGTATAAGGCTTGCGTCGCTCAACATGGATCGCACCATGTTAAGGATTGTGCGAATTTCTCTCTCTGTGACACAACTCTTTTGTGGGGAGTGTGGAGTTATTTTGTGCCACTCAATCACCTTGCTCTTCAACCACCCAAGGCACCCTGCATATTCACCACCATTGTCACTCCGGAACGCCTTCACCTTCAACTCTGTTTGCCGCTCCACGTCTGCCACAAACTCCTGCATGCACACAAGGACCTCACTCTTTTGCTTCATTGGGTAGAGGTAGAGTTTCCGGCTGTGGTCATCGATGAAGGTGAGGAAGTAGCAAGCTCTGCCGATGGAACTCTCAAGCGGTCCACACACATCTGTGTGTACCACAGCCAGTTTTGCCGATACACGCCTCCCCTTGGCGACAAATGGCTACCAAGTTGATTTGCCAATGATGCATGGCTCACATAGGTTCTCCTTGATTCCATCAAGGCCGCTGATTTGGAGACCCCGCACCACTTCCCTCTTAGCCATCTCCCTCAGTGTCGATGGAGAAATGTGGCACAATCGGCGGTGCCATAGGTCCAGGTCTCCTCCATCCTTTATTGCAAGATTGGCGGCGTTGGACGCCGCCCGGCTGCTGAGGATCTTTGCGTGTAGCAAGTACAAGTCATCCTCCCTCTTGGCACGTGCAATCACCACACCTTTGCCCTCCTTGCGGATGACGGCCTCCTTCCTTGTGAAGAGCATCTCAAGTCCCTTGTTTGTGAGGCAACTTACAGAGAGCAGGTTTGCTCCAAAGTTGGGCATATGCAACACATCGTAGATTGTGCTCGTGACAGGTTTGCCATCCAAAATTGACTCAATGCAGACGTTACCCTCACCAGCGGCCACCTCTGTTTTTCCATTGGGCACTGTCATGCGTCTCTCCGAGGCCGTAGGTGAAAAATGATACCCTGTTGCATTGCGTGTGGCGGCCTGATCCAAATCAATGACAGCAGCTCCTGGATCCTTCAAGTTGGTGGAGTTATACGCCATAAAGGCGTGCTCATCTTTCTTCCCAGCCCGCTGCGACCGATCTGTTTTATTCTTGGGACAGTTGCGTACGTAGTGGCCCTCCTTGCCGTAGTTGAAGCACCCCCTCTTATTGTCATCCTTCTTGGTGCCCTGTTTGGAACCCTTTCACTTGTCACCTCGGCTGCCACTTTGAGGATGAACTGTGTAAGCTGAACTTGATGCCGCTACACTCTCTCGACCACCACGTCGCACCCATTCATTGCGCACGTACTCAGCAACCTTCGGATACTTCAGCTCGTCGGAAGGCCAGCCACCAAGGATTGTGATTATGGAACTCCAACTGTCTGGCAAGGACAGAAGGAGGATGATAGCTTGCAACTAACATTCGACCTCCCAACCAGTGGCCACGCACTCCACTGCGAGCGACTCAATCTGTTGCATGATCTCCATGATGTTGTCGTCTTTGCTGGCTCGGAGGGTGACGAGCCGTTTGAAGATGAAGCGCTGATTCGCAAGGTTGCTTGACTGGTAGATGGAGCACAGTTTTGACAATGCGTCTGCGGCCAGGGTGCATCCCTGGATGTGCCCAAGTTGTGGTGGGCATAACGCAAACAGAAGGAGCGCCAACACCTTTTTGTTGCGCTTCCTGTATGTCTCCTTCACCTCAGCCATTGCAGTCTCCGGCGGAGCAGCCTCATTACCCTTTCCGAGCTCAAGCAGTCCCTTGTTATCGAGGACGACCTCAAACTGCCACCTCCACAAGACAAAGCCTGTCCCATCAAACTTAAGGACAGAACGTCTGCTCTCTTGCTTGCTGGTTGTCATGTCTTGTTGCTGGAAGCATGAAATGCCTCACTTTGAACCCCTTAGAGGCGTGGGCCCATAACCATTTGTTGGCCTTAGGGTGAGTGTGCACCCTGGAGGGTCCCTAGCAGTGGCTGGTTCACACCAACTCTTTTTGGAGAGTGTGAAACTGTGGAGGCAACTGGTTCCAAGCGGTAGAAAACTGGTAAGAGATTGAGGCAATACTTTTGGCCTGGATTGACAGGAAATGAACACTTTTTATCAAGGCTCACTAGAAGTAGCATTTTATAGCCACTGATCTAAGCTTTCTAGAAGACCAATGCATGCCAGATTTGGAGCTTCCTAGTAGATTCTATGGCTTCTATAGTGGCCCTTGGTAGGCTGTCCTTTTCCCACCTAGGAAGGCATCCCTTCCCTCCTCTAGAAGCTTGTACCCCTTCCTAGATTCCTCAGCTTGCTTCTAGTAGGAGGGAAGGTGTCCAGAAGACCAAGACACCTCTAGATGCCTTGTATGACAAGTCACCCCTTCTAGAAGGTGTGCCACCTTCCTGGATCCTCACCTAGCCTTATAGAAACTGAAAGAGGAACTCTAGAGGTTGAGCTAGCTTCTTGGCATCTATTTTCCACATCCCTTGAGGCACGACAAAAATTCATCTTCTGGGACTTGAACCTTGGCCCGTGCCTCTAAAGGTGGACACCATTAACCACTAAGCCACTAAGGCTTGTCTTTTTGGTGTTCCTTTTTGGAGTCACTCATGCCATGGTGAGGAGCATCACTCCAACACAAACTTGAACTACACTCAAAAGGCTACATTTTGCTGGGTTACAAAAACCACTTTGATAACTACCGGCTATGCAATCTGAAAATACGCTTTGTAATTCAAAGCCATTCATCCATCTTTGATGAAAGCTTTGCCAATCAAGCCAAGGACTAACCTCCTTCAACAATCACCATTGTAATCCCCACTGACTTTGTTATGCATCCACTAAACATATTTATATCAACTTCCTATTGGATATAAAGAAGAGACATGACCTTAGAAATAAATCATACGGAAGCAAAAAAAAATCTGTCGTACTATAACATGGTTGTTGAATCACTTGAAAGATTGGAGTACATACACAGCAAGCACTTGGATGTATTAGCCTTCTCACAAGCTAAACCACCTAGCCATGGAGGCTAAGGCTCAAATTCTATAGGTGAAAATCTCATTCAAGAGAGGAGATCAGCCTTGGAATCAGGTTGACCAATCAGACATGACCTAGAGAGCTATGAAATGATCTCAAGGCTCACTCATAGTGGTCACATGATCTACAATCCTGTTGGG
>SZWC01009754.1:55555-66771 GCA_023375785.1 Penium margaritaceum
ACACCAACAAGTGACTCCTCAAGTTAATCCCACAAACATGGAGCGGTGACTCCCAATTTCTTGTCTACCCCCTATTGGAGGATCATATTCTTACATACCCAGGTCAATGAGAGATCACCTCTAGGAAAATACCCTACACGACTCATTAGCGGCAACGACTACATGGGGCTTCGCACATGCCAAGCTCCCGTCCATACTAACGCTGGCAAGCCTACAAGTGAATTTCCGGTCCTAACAAGCCAACGGCTCAGGACCAGCCGCCTCGTCTCAAATGTGAAGTAACAACCAGCCAGTAACCCATCCGACGGCTCAACTCACACAACAATCAACAATAACTACCGGTTCTCCCGTTCCCTCCTTGTGGTGGTCCTGTCCCTACTACAAGACAACCCTTGTAGAACAAGCTTCTTGTCCATCACTAGTGTGGCCGCAGCAGGAGAACGAACCAAGAACTCAGAGTCGCTTTGCCATTCTGCCAACGACTCCAACAACAGAGCGCCTTTGACCCTGCTCTTGTACCACCCTCCATAGAAATGGCATAGGATAGGCTAGTAGCTATCTACGACTATATGTACCTGTGATGTACAATCCTAAGATTACCCTCTGTCGTACATCAGCTCCATTACCTCTATGTTCTTCGGCCCAGGCTCTGCCCTGCCCCCACTCGCACTGTGACCTATGATCCACTGCCATGGCACGGCCTCCCTTGTTATTGCCTTCATCATGTTCAGCAATCGTCTCATGCAAGGCCCGGGATTTTTCCAGCCTCCACGCTCTTCATTCATTCCTCAGCCTACTCTTTTGTCATGCAGCCTCGCTCCTCACTCCGCCTGCCCTTGGACGTTGTGGCTCTCATTTTCTCCGTTTATCGTCCTTGCTCGCTCAGGCGTATCAAGACACTTGGACCAGGTTGACTTACCAGCCTGCGCATATGCGCTGTGGTATGCCATAATAGCAGGTCCTTCTATTGGCATCCTGATGCTATGGCATCCTTCTCATGTTCTTTGCTTCAGTTGGCGTGGGCTTTGACGTTGCGGTCCTTGTGTTTTTCAAGCTCGCACCTTGGTGCTGCGCGCTCACGGCCCGTGCCTTGGCATTGCCACCAGCAACTCATGCCTATGTCATCATCATGCCTTCATGGTCCTCATTACATCTTTTGGTCCTCGTGCTTACAGACCGCATCCTATAACAAATATTTCATGTATCCTACAATGATCATCCATCACACCACGCCGAAGTACTTCATCAGCAGGTTACCTAATGGAAGCATCATGTCATTGTGTAAATGCTTTATACGTTTTAATGGCATGGTATCAGAGCAAAGCAAAAGCTCCTGGCTCATGCGTCTCACACATATCTCCTCTAACGCCCAAAACTCTACCTCAAAGTGTACAACTACCAACATCGTACAAGCAAAACAGTACCAACTTCGCAACTACAGTAGAACAACATCCACGTAATACCTTCATACCTCTTTGGTCCCAATGCTTCACACCTCCAACTGTCCTGCCTCAATGCTCACAACTATAGCAAACTTAAACACTAGCAACAGCACCCTCCTCTATGCCACGCCGCAGCCTTATCTGTCCTCTTATCCGCTCCTACTCCTCTATAAGCATTTTATACCTCTCCATGACCACGAGAGCTCCTTTTTCGTTAGCAAAAGTTCTTGGAATTTCCTCAGCCTGAAAACTCCCAAAAAATACTCCATATCTAGTGAGGCAGCCACAATATGTACTCCAGTATTATGTACTTCCAACATTCCCTCACCATGATAGCACTGCCGTATCCCATGGCTGGATTCCTTCCTCCATCAACACACTACAATAGCCAAAACCTCACATACAATACCCTCATCAACATCAGCATAAGAACCAGGTTTCCTCAGGCAATGTCAACCCCTCTTAGGCGGGACAGCCTCTACTTTCCCCTTGATCACCTCTATCCATTCTACATCCTCAACGAGTCAGATTACAAGCCAAGTCAAGCACAATGCAAACTGTAGGTAAAACTTCTTACATAAGAACTGCCTCTGAAACAAGGACTGCCTTCAACAACTCCTTCCTTATTGCAGACATGTTGCAGTATCTGTGTCAGCACGCTTTTATCTCCATGAGAGATTTGAGCTCCTCCGTACAATTCCTCACTCCGCAACACTCGCAGCATACATGGCAGAATCATCAGCCACCTTTCAACAACAACAACATCCAGCCACTAACAGTCACATGCACCAACAGCATTGGTGCCTCCCATAGCTTACACTGTTATCCCCACAACCAACACTAGTGGCCTCAGCATCAAGATCACCAACATCAATAATTTCAGCCAACAGCTCTCCCTTCAAGCAAACACCCTCTTCAGTCCAACATACTCATCTGCCACTCATTCACCAATGCCATCGTAATGTCACCGCGTCACTCGATCATGCCCACATGAACAATGGCTGATCTCACCAAGGTACAAAGCAACGGCTCAATTGGTGCCATCACTAACTGTCCTGACAAATTCCGCTTGAGACTCACCTCAGTTCACACCTCAACATAACCCTCTCTAACCCTTCCAACGCGACACGTTGCTACCGGCAGAAGCAATCTCATGCCGTCTCTATGCCTCCCCTACTATTGATGCCATTACCCTGTCATCGACTCCTTGCACTACACAAGCGTCAGCTTCATTCAACCACACTCTTCACAGCTCAACTGCCGTGACTTGTGCTATTGAGGGGGAATGCCGGAATATCATTCAACACTAGCAAGCGACTCCTCAAAGTAACCCCACAAACATGGACTGGTTACTCCCTATTTCTGGTCTACCCCTTCTTGGAGGATCATATTCTCATATACCCCGGTCATGGAGAGATCATCTATGAGCAAATACCCTACACGAGTCATTTGCGGCAACAACTGAATGGGACTCCGCACATGCCAAGCTCTTGTCCATGCGAAATCTGGCGAGCCTACAAGCAAACCTCCGCTCCCGCCAAGCCAACGGCCTAGAACCAGCCACCTCGTCTCAACTGTGCGATAACAGTCGGCGAGTAACCCATCCCACGGCTCAACTTACACAACAATCAGCAATGATTATCGGGTCTCACGTTCCCTCCGCGCTGTGGTCCAGTCCCTACTACAAGACAACCGATGCTGAACATGCTTCCCGTCCATCACTAGTGTGGTTGAAGCACAAGAACAAACGAAGAACTTGGATTCACTTTACGACTCCACCAACAACTCCAATAATACAGCGCCTCCAACGCCTGCTCTCATACCGCCCTCCATAGAAGTGGCATAAGGTAGGCTAATAACTAACTAGGACTATATGTGCATGTGATGTACAATCCTAAGATCACCCTTTGTGGTCAGTCAGTTCCATTGCCTGTATGCTCTTCAGCCCGGGCCTTGCCCTGCCCCTAGTCGCACTGTGACCTATGGCCTGCTACCATGGAACAGCTGCCTTTTTCATTCCCTTCATCATGTTGAGTAATCGTCTCATGCAAGGCTGTGGCTTCGCCCTGCCTCCACGGTCTTCATTCATTCCCCAATCCACGTTTTTGTGATGCGGCTTCGCTAACTGCTCGACCCGCCCTTGGACGCTATGACTCTCTTCATCTCCGTTCGTTGTCCTTGCCCACTTACGCGTATCAAAACACTTCGACCAGGCTGACCTACTAGTTCGTGTACATGCACAATGGCACACCAAGACAACAGGTCCTTGTGTTGGCATCATGACGCTATGGCATCCTCCTCATGTTCTTCGCTTTATTCGATCCGCGCTTTGACGCTAAGACCGTTGCGTTCTTCTGGCTCGCGCCTCGATGCTTTGGCCTCACAGCCCGCACCTCAGTACTGCCACCATAACCTCATGCCTATGTCATCATGCCTTCATGTTCCTTAGTACATCTTTTAATGCTCATACTTATGCACCATACCCAGTCTCAAGTGTGTTATGTATCCTACAGCTGTCATGCATCAGACAACGCCCAATTNATTCGATCCGCGCTTTGACGCTAAGACCGTTGCGTTCTTCTGGCTCGCGCCTCGATGCTTTGGCCTCACAGCCCGCACCTCAGTACTGCCACCATAACCTCATGCCTATGTCATCATGCCTTCATGTTCCTTAGTACATCTTTTAATGCTCATACTTATGCACCATACCCAGTCTCAAGTGTGTTATGTATCCTACAGCTGTCATGCATCAGACAACGCCCAATTGCTTGAGCTCCAGGTCAGCTGACGTCAGCATCATGTCATCTTGTCAATGCTTCATACATTTTATTGACATACTCTCCCATTTTCTGATGCAGCACATACAGCAATCTTATCAACAGAAGCAGAGGAAGAAAATGCAGAAGCACCAGTAGCAGCAGTTGTGCTAACAGCACCGCACTAGCCACCCGCTAATGCTCTAGCACTTGGTCGTAGGTACCCTCTGAAGGTGCGCAACAAGCTTGGTGAGCGCGGACATTTTTGGATGCTGTAGAAGCAACGAAAGATGAATGTCACAGTTGCACTAGATTCAGTTGAATGTCACAGATGAGCCAGTATCATACAAGAAGTCAATGGATGCACCTCATCCAACAAGTTGGGTGCAAGCTTTGCAACGGGAGATATTGTCGCAACTGAAAAACCGCACATGGGAGCCGGCAAAGCGTCCACCTGGGTACAAGGTGATGAAGTGCAAGTGGGTGTTGAAGAAGTAGCGAGGAGCAGATGGCAACCTAAGAAATACAAGGCAAGGCTGGTCGCCAAGGACTGTTGGGAAAGGAGCCATCCGGCTCAGTTTCATGTCCATAGGAGCAAGTTCAACGAAAGTACCAAATGCCTACTCCGATCAACGATCTGAATTCACCAATAGAAATATCAGATGGCAAAATGTCTACGGTCAATGTTTCAAGCCGATCCAACGGTCGGATTGAGAGATATGATTTTTTGAAGTTTTCGGGGTCATCGACCGCTGATATCTGGGTGACCATGGGCGATGGCTCCATTCCTTAGCCTGAGAAAAGAAAAAGGCAAGAGGTCCAGGGTCAAGACCTGATGGGAGAGATATCCAACAAGGTCCTAGATTCTTGGGTTGCCTTGTCAGAGTGTGCTGACTAGGAAAAAGGTACCTCTCCTTGCTTTTTAGGTGAGATGAGATCCTTGTGTGCTAGCCATGGACACACAGCGATTCTCCATGGGATTGTGGGTTATGTGACAACTAAGAGTGTGCCATGAGAGCATTTTCTAGCTCTCTAGGTCGTGTGTGAGTGGTGAGCCTGATTGCTAGGCTGATTTCCTCTCTTGTGTGAAATTATGGACTCTAGTGTGTGAGCGTTAGCCTCCATGGCTAAGTGGTGTGGCTTGTGAGAGGGCTGACTTGCCCAAGCTCCAGCTCTATATGTACTCCATTGTTTTGAGTGATTTAACAGCCATTCTTCAGTACAAGTGATGCCCTTCCAGTCCCACATGCTCGCTTCTCCAAGGCTCCCTCTCTTCTCCAGATCCAACACTTGGTATCAGAGCCAAGTTCTGCTACTTTCAGCCAGCACAGGCCATCACTTTGAGAGTGACGGGTTGGGGTTAAATTTTCAGCAGATTTAATGATGAACAACTGAATCATTAAGTTCAAGAGACAAGCTTTCCAATGACCTCAAGATCGCGAAGATCCAACGGTCGGATTGAGAGTTATGCTCAAAACGAGGCCGACCAGGGATACACTTTTCTCTCTGAGTAAGACTGTCGCCTTGTGATGACCATAACTCTCGCTTCTTTGTCAAATTTTAAAAGGTAGCACATACAAATTGAAGTAATTTTCCTAAGATTTCCATTGGTGCAAAAATATTTGCATTCCATAGGTACGTGTGGGAGAAACCACGTTTACAAGCTTGCTCGTGTTAGCTAGAGTAGGAGCAGTAGCATGCCCCGTTTTCAAGAGGGCATATCTTTCAAAAACCCCTGTTGATGACCCTGTTTTATGGGTCGATCAGAAAGGTTTTGACCTGAGTTTTGCAGTAGTGGGCTCAGTTTTTCAAAATTCCCAGTGTACTATCCTCTACAGTCCATTTTCTGTCAGACATATTCATGGCAGCAGCAGAAGCAGGGGTAGCGCCGCCACTCAAGGGCAGCGCTGAGCATCACCAAAGCTCAAAATGGCAGCAGTAGGCGTGGTAATAGCAGCCCAGCCCTTGGAGAGGCTGGAAGGACGCGCCAAATTCACGTTTTGGAATATCCGTACCCGCCTCCTTTTGGAGGAGAGGGGCTTGTGGGAGGTGGTGAGCGGCGACGAACGCGCTCCGCCTCCACAGGCAAAAGGCATCACCGTAGCAGAGGTGGTGGCGGGGAAGAGGGCGCAGAAAGGTGCAGCAGATGCAAGTACATCTACAATTGCAGTGGCGGTATATGAGGAGTGGAAGAAGAAGGACAAGCAGGCTTACAAGCTGCTTGTCAACACCATCTCCAACCCGTATCTTCAGTACGTGAGTGACAAGGCTACTACAAAAGAGGGGTGGGACACGTTGTGCAAGAAGTATGAGAGCAAGGATCCTACATTCCTCATGCTTTCGGAGGAGAAGATGATGGCGTTGACAATGCAGAGTGGCAAAGGGATGGAGGCGACTTGGATAGGGCAAAGGAGCTGGCGAAGCAGCTGAAAGCGGCTGACAACCCTGTGGAAGACACACGGTTCGTCCTTCTCTTGCTCAGGGGACTCCCGAGCTATGATATGGTGCAAGAGACGTTCGAGTGCCAGCCGACTCTCGACCTCGACTCAATCTGCATGCACCTTGTGCAGGTAGAACTACGTCGCTATGTAGCAAAGCGCAATGGCGACAGCAGCAGTAGTGAAGCAGCTTTCATAGCCATGGGCTCACGCAACCCGCAACAGCAACAGTCCGGGCAGCAGAGAGGCAAGATGAAAGGCACGTGTCACTATTGCCAGATGAGAGGCACTATAAGAAAGAGTGCTTCAAGTTCAAGAGGGCCCAGAAGGAACAACAGCACCAGCAGCAAAAGTAGCATTCTCCACAGCAACAGCGGCAGCAGTCACAACAACGTCAACAGTAGCAGCAGCAACAGTAGTAGAACCAGACCGTTGTGCGCCATTTTGGCAACATGAACGTAGCCAAGGAGGTGCGTGACCGCCTCTTTATGGCGAAGTCTGACATGTCGCAGAAGGCAAAGGCGGATCTGGTGTGGTACAAAGACTCGGGGTGTACAAAGAGCCTGACGTACCACAAGGAGTGGTTTACGCAGCTGCTCTCCATTCCCCCCCATCCGATTGCTTTAGGTGATGATCGGTTGGTGTATGCTGAGGGGATGGGGATTGTGGAGATGTGGTTGGAGACTTCGCGTGGCATTGAAGTGGGAGTGTTCCATGGCGCGCTGTATGTACGTGATGCTGCGTTCAACCTTCTCTAAGTGTCCTCTCTCACCAACACATGGCTGCGAGTCGTCTTTGGCGATGACTATGGCTACATCCTCGACAATCGGAGAGGAGTTGGCCAGGTCAGTGAAGGAAGGCGACATGTACCGCCTGTTGGGGGCGACCAAGATCCCGCGCGAGAAGAGTCTTGCAGCAGTGGTGCAGGCCACAGATGGCGAAATCTGGCATGGGCGTTACGGCCACATCGTCATGTGCACCTTGTACCAACTTCAAACAAAGCAAATGGTGCGTGATTTACCCACCATCTCTAACTTTGAGCAGCAGTTGTACATCGGCTGTTTGGAGGGGAAGCAACATCACGAGGCGTTCTCTGGAGCAGGAGAGCGCGCGAAGGAGGTGCTGGAGCTGGTCCACACAGACTTGTGTGGCCCGATGCAGACCCAGAGCTTTGGAGGCTCTAGTTTTTTTCTCACCTTCATTGATGATTTCAGCCGTTATACTGCTGTGTACTTCCTTTCCTCCAAAGAGCACTGTTTTGACAGGTTCAAGGAGTTCAAGGCCATGTTAGAGAACCTGACTGGCAAGAAAATCAAGGCGTTGCACAGCGACCGCGGAGGATAGTACCTGAGCAAGGAGTTTCAGGACTACCTCGCAGCAGCAGGCATCAAAGCGCAGCGCATCGTGCCATACTCGCTGCAGCAGAACGGCATAGCAGAACGCGCCAACCGCACCATCGTTGAGTCGGCGCGCTCCATGCTGCACGCGGCTCTGTTGGCCTACGACGTTTGGGCCGAAGGGGTGAGCAGTGTGATGTACATCAAGAACCGTAGTCTAAGGCAATGGAGCAGATGATGTCGTACGAGGCGTGCTTTGGCAAGAAGCCAAGCATTGCTCATCTTCGTTCGTTTGGCATCTTGGCGCACATGCACGTGCCCAAGGAGATGCGGCAAAAGTGGGACACAAAGAGCATGCGGATGCTAATGATTGGCTTCAACGTGGCAAGCAAGGCGTATCGCCTCTATGAGAGGGATATATGCCACGTCATCATCTCCAGGGATGTCGTCTTCAACAAGAGCAATGTCATCGGTACCGACATTGTCTGTCAAGAGGCAGCAGAAGCAGTAGCTCACGAGGCAGTGGGAGCAGATATCCTTCCTGACCCAGTCTCTCCTGATCCTTCTTCCACTTTGACAGTGGGAGAACCAGTCTATTCTCCCATGTCTGATGCAGCAGATACAACGGCCTCATCGGCAGAAGTAGAGGAAGAAGATGTACCATCATCAGCTGGAGCAGTTATGCCAGTAGTACCACGCCGGCCACCTGCTAACGCTCCAGCCCCAGATCAAAGGTACCTTCTCAGGGTGCGCTACAAGCCTGGTGAGCGCGGGCATTTCTGGATGCTCCAAAAACCAGACCAGATGAACGTCGCAGTTGTAGCAGACTCTGATGAGCCGACGATGTAGAAGGAGGCCATGGCTGCACCAAATGCAGCACATTGGGCGCAAGCTGTGCAGTAGGAGATACAGTTGCAGCTCGACAACGGTACGTGGTGTCAGTCGGCCTGAGGCAAACGGACTAGAAAACAGGGCTGACACAATAGCACCTGCCGTCCGCTCCTAGCATTTCAGCTAGGAGAAGATATCACCCTCAGGATCATGGTTCCACACTGAGCAGTTCCAAGGCAATCACTTGCTAGTAACTGTGTCCACTTAACACTTTCGCGCGAGGTGCTAGTCAAAGACTAACTCCTGGGGCTTAGACCAACCAGTGTCTTCTTTATACTACTGTTCCTTAGTTGGACAACTATGTGAGGAGCATCTAAGGCCAGATTGTGTAATTAGAATGAGGAATGAGCCTGGTACATATAATCCTAGGCCTGGCTTCTAAGGTGTGTGGGTAGTGACACTTTTGGGGTGGTCACTCCACACCACCTCACCAGTCCGCCAATTGGCGTATCCACTGACCGCCAAGTGGCGCACTCTCCTCATGCATGGAGAAATGTCTAAGAAACTTCCCCTGTGCTAGAAGGTAAAAAAATCTCCTGCGCACATAAAGGCTCGATCGCAGGACCTGTTGTCCCTAAGTCCAACATGCTATCCGTTGCGCTACACTTCTGGTGTCTCGCTTGGACTTGCACCACGAACAAGGTTTGGGGGACTTACTCCAAGGGAGCAGTGCATGCCCAACCTGTCCGTCAACCCATAGCAGTGGCCATGGGGCATAGAAGAACAACAATCTCTCCCTTGCACCGTAGGCCACCTGCTGTGGTAGTTTTCTTCGGCATGAACCTGTAGCTCTAGGTTGTGTTTGTGCATGTCAGTNATCCACCATGCCGACTCCTCGAGCACCTGCAACATGCAAGTCGCTGTCTAGCGGCTTTGTCAAGAAGTCCGCAAGCATTTTCTTGGTTGCGACGTGCTCCAGTTCTATGACACCCTTGGCAATAAGGTCACATGAGTAGTGGTACCGAATATCGATGTGCTTTGTACGCCGGGAGATCATGTCGTCCTCTGCCATAGCCATGGCACTTTGGTTGTCGATGCGGATGACCGTTGCCTCCTCTTGTGGTGCCTTGATCTCATCAAGCAAACTGCGAAGCCACTGTGTTTCCTTGCACACTTCGGAGAGTACAATGTACTCCGCTTCAGTAGTAGAAAGCGAGACGCAGTCCTGCTTCCTGCTTGCCCACGAGACCGCACCACCGTTGAGAAGACAAACAAACCCTGAGGTGGACTTCCTGTCATCAATCCGTCCTCACCAGTCCGCGTCAGTGTAGCATGTTAGCCGCAGCAAGTCTGATCCTTCTAGACCTCCAAACCAGAGTCCGACGTGCCGAGTCTTTTTGAGGTAGAGAAAAATCCGCTTCACGACTTGCCAATGTTCTGGCCCAGAGTTGGCCACAAACCTGCTCACTTGACCCACTGCAAAAGCAATATCAGGTCGTGTTCCCACCATTGCATACATGAGGCTTCCAACGGCGGACTAGTATGGAATGTTTTGCATCTCCCGCCGGTCTGCCTCGTTGCTTGGTGACATGGAGGAGGAGAGCTTACAGTCGGAGGGCATGGGGGTGCTAACAGGCTTGCATTCCTCCATGTTGTAGCGCTTCAAGATGTCCATGATGTACTTGGTCTGGTTGAGCTCGATGGTGCCTGCTTTGCCGTTGCGGTGAACAGCAATCCCGAGGTAGTACTCGAGAGGTCTCATGTCCTTCATCTTAAATCTGCTGGCCAGATTTTTTTTGAGGTCCGTGATGGCCTCCTGCGAGGAAGAACACATGATAAGATCATCCACGTACAACGCCACAAGTAGCAGGCCACGTTCGTCCTCCCGCACATAGACGCTAGGGTCATTTTTGCAATGTGCGAAGGAGATCTCAGCCATGAAGCTGTCCATCTCCTTGTACCAGATCCGTGGGGCCTGTTTCAGCCCGTACAACGCCTTCACCAACTTGTACACCTTACCCTCGGGTGCTTTGACACCTTCCAGTACCTCCATTAGCACCTCCTTGTCGAGCTTCCCATAAAGGAAGGCCGTCTTCACATCCATCTGGTGGATCTCAAGGTCTTTGGCGGCAGCGACGGCAAGCAGGGACCTGATTGAGGCAAACGTGACAACCGGTGCGAAGGTCTCATCGTACTCAGACCCTGCGCGCTGGGAGAATCCTTTTGCCACGACCCTTGCCTTGTACTTGGCGATGCTCTCATCTTGCTTCTGCTTCAACCTGAGCACCCACTTTGAGCCCACCACGTGAGCGTTAGCGGGTCTGTCCACCACCACCCATGGGCCATTTTCTTCGATGGACGCCAGCTTGCTGTCCACCGCCTCCTTCCAGTTGGCCGCATTGGGCCTTGTCA
>SZWC01009754.1:67829-88815 GCA_023375785.1 Penium margaritaceum
CTTCTTGCAACCATCCATGCCACGGACCAGCTGTTGTTGCTGAATGACTTGGAGCGTGCTGTTTGCAACGTGCCCAAAATGTCTGTGCCACAGATCAGTGTCTTCGTCCTTTGCGGCAGAGGATGCTTTTTCAGTTCTTGTTAATGTGCTCTCCTGTGTTGGTGCCGAGACCACTGCCTCCGCTGCACCCGCATGACCCTCGTCTTCCGAGGTCTTTGCTGCCGTTGTCTGCAATACGTAGAGTCCGTCAACCCATGGAACCTGTGCCACGAGATCTTTGTTGGCATAGAGGACCTTGACGTCCCTGTTCCTCGCGATGACCGCCTTCTTCTGTGTGAACACCACTGTCATGTCGTTGTCCGTTATCTTTGACACGGACAGAAGGTTTGCCGCAAAGGAGGGCATGTACACCACGTCACGTAGCCGTAGATCCTTCTCTTCACCATTAAGGTTGATGCTCACCAGCTTGTCTCCCACGCCCTTTGCGTTGACGACACTGCCGTTTGCACATCTGAACCGCCGATCGGTGGGGCCGATGGAGACAAATCCAGCCTGGTCGTTGCTGGAGTGATGATTGGTGCCGGAGTTGAGCCCAAAAGCTCCTGGCCTGAGCAGCGCCGTTCCTTTTGCTGGAGGCGTGCTCTGTGCCATCATGTTGGTGGGTTCTTTGCCACCCTTTTTGTTGCCTTTGTTCCCACTGCTTCCGCCGTCTTCCTTCTTTGGCGACCTGCACTCTCTTGCCCAGTGCCCAGGTTTGCTGCAATTGCGGCAGTTACCTTGTCGCTTGGGAGCCTTGCCGCCATTGTTGCCTCCACCGCCACCGCTTTCGCTGCCGCCTTTCTGACCAGAGGCTGACCCTTTGCTCCCGCGGCCACCGTAGCGTGCGGCATAGGCTGAGAAGTTAGCCTCACTTCCGCTGCGGCGCATGGCCTCGTTTCGCACGTACTCGGACACTGCCATGTACGTAAGGTCGTCCTCCTTCCAGCCGCCCATGACGGTGATCATTGGGCTCCAGCTCTCCGGTAGCGCCATGAGGAGGATCATGGCTTGCATGTTCTCGTCAAGGTCCCAGTTCATCTGGCAAGCCTCGCCAAGGAGTCCTTCAAACTCCTGTAGGAAATCGGGGATTGATTCGCCCTCATTCACCCGCATGCTGATCAGCCGTTGTAGGATGAATAGTCTGTTTGCGAGGGAGGTGGATTGGTGCACGCGCTTGAGCTTGTCGTAAGCCTCGGGAGCCAGCGTGTACCCGGCAATGATGGGAACATACTTCTTGGCTATTCCGTTGCTGAGGAATGACATTACAATATCATTTTGATCCATCCATGCCTCATGCTCGGATGTGCCTTCCGCGGGAACCTGCTCCTATCCCTTCAGTAGCTTGATGAAGCCACGCACTTTCATCGCCAGCTCAAACTGCCATCTCCAAAGGGGGAAGTCAATGCCCTCGAAAATGGGGATTCCTCCTAGGGGTCCAAGACCTTGCGGCAGTGACATAGCACTCACATTTGCTCCAGTGGTCTGCCCTGTGGTAGCCACGATTGAGCTTGAGGACTGCCCTGCGGTAGCCCCCATTCCTCCTGATGGGTCAACCATTTTTGTTGCCCTTGTATGCTTCCCACGTCTCTGCTGCGTTGAGGCCGATGTAGGCTGATGTTAGCTGATGTCTGCTACCGGTTTTAGGATGCAGATCCGTTGCTTACCCCTCCAGCCGATGTTCACTTGCAGACAGAGAATACATCTACACGAACACACCCAGGGTCTTGCCACCAAGGGCAGAGCTTGTCCTGGTTAGGACACAAGGGTCGTGCCTCCAAGGGCAAAGCTTGTCCTTAGTCCCTTTGTGCAAAGTGCAGACCAATTCGTTGGAGCTGATGAAGCTGATGGAGCTGATGGAGCCGGCGTGTGCACCTGGAGAGAGCGTACCCGAGTTGAGCGAAGCGTGCCTTACAACTGGTCAGTGTGGGCCCATAACCCTTTGTCAACCGGCCTGAGGCAAACAGACTAGAAAACAGGGCCGACACAATAGCACCTACCGTCCGCTCCTAGCATTTCAGCTAGGAGAAGATATCACCCTTAGGATCACGGTTCCACACTGAGCAGTTCCTAGGCAATCACTTGCTAGCAACTGTGTCCACTTAACACTTGACCGCCAAGTGGTGCACTCTCCTCATGCATGGAGAAATGTCTAAGAAACTTCCCCTGTGCTAGAAGGTCAAAAAACCTCCTGCGCACATCAAGGCTCGATCGCCGGACCTGTTGTCCCTAACTCCATCATGCTATCCGTTGCGCTACACTTCTGGTGTCTCGCTTGGACTTGCACCACGAACAAGGTTTGGGGGACTTACTCCAAGGGAGCAGTGCATGCCCAACCTGTCCGTCAACCCATAGCAGTGGCCATGGGGCATAGAAGAACAACACGTGGGAGCTGACTGAGCGTCCACCTAGACGCAAGGTAATCAAGTGCAAGTGGGTATTGAAGAAGAAGCGAGGAGCAGATGGCAACCTGGAAAAGTACAAGGCAAGGCTGGTTGCCAAGGGCTACTCGCAGCAAGAAGGCATCGACTACACGGAAACCTTTGCTCCTGTTGCAAAGTTTGCTTCTGTGCGTACGCTTCTTTCCTATGCAGCAGCAGTGGACTTTGAGGTCCACAACATGGACGTCAAGACAACGTTCCTGAACGGTGACCTGGAGGAGGAGATTTACATGGACCAGCCGGAGGGATTCGTCATGGATGGCTAGGAGTACCTGGTTTGCCAGCTACAGAAGTCGCTGTACGGCCTCAAGCAAGCGTCGCGTGCTTGGAACCAGAAGTTGGATGCGGCGTTGCAGTGCATGGGGTTTGAGCGCAACGAGTGTGACTAGAGCTTGTATCGCTGGCAGCATGGTCATGAGGTGCTCATCATCATCGTCTATGTGCATGACATGGTCCTCCTTTCCAACAACATGTCTGCACTGCAGGAGTTCAAGAAGGCCATGCAGAAGTGCTTCCAGATGTCTCATCTTGGGGAGGCATCATGCTTTCTCGGTATCCAAATCAAGCATGACCGCAAATCACACTCTCTCTCACTGTAGGAGAGTCGCTATATCAAGGATGTCTTGCAGCGGTTCGGCATGGCAGAGGCAAAACCCATCGGCACGCCGCTGGAGACGCGGCAGTACCTTGTGAGCTTCAATGGAGAAGCGGATGCAGCTGAGCGGCAGAAGTACCAGAGCGCCGTCAGCAGTCTCATGTACCTGATGATTGGAACCAAGCCGAACCTCGCACAGGCTGTTAGCGTTGTGAGCCAGCACATGGCGAATCCCGGACCAGAGCACCAGAAAGCAGTGAAGCGGATCTTCCACTTCCTTACTGGAACCATCAATATCGGCATCACCTACAACGGCAACGACAACAACATCATCGGCTATACAGTCGCAGATTGAGCTTCAAATCCTGAGGATCGCAAGTCCATCTCTAGAAATGTGTTCCTCATGAATGGTGGAGCCATCAGCTGGTGCAGCAAGCGGCAGGTGGTTGTGGCCACCTCAAGCACTAAAGCTGTGTACGTCTCTCTAAGTTTTGGAGCCAACAAAGCAGTTTGGCTTCAGCGTCTCAAGGCGCAGTTGAGTAGGAGTGCAGCAGTTCCAGTTCCTGTGCGCGTTGACAACTAGAGCGCAATCGCACTCGCTAAGAATCCTGAGCACCATGCACGCACCAAGTACATTGACATCGCATATCACTTCATCAGGCATATGGTGTAGGAGGGTGCTATCAAGCTGGAGTTTGGTCCAACCAGGAAGCACGTCGCTGATTTCTCTACCTAGCCAGTGACTCGTGAGAAGCAGCAGTTCTGCATGAAGGCATGTGGACTCTGCCTACTCTGACTGTAGCAAAGTGGGAGATTGTTGGGAAAGGGGCCATTCGGCTCAGTTTCAGGTCCAGAAGAGCAAGTTCAAGGAAACTACCAAATGCCTGCTTCGATGCTCAATCTCACTTTTCCATTGGAAAGATCAGATGGAAAAATGTCTAAGGTCCAAGTTTCAAGCCGATCCAACGGTCGGATTGGGAGATAAGATTTTTCGAAGTTTTCGGGGTCATCGACTGCCGATATCTGGGTGACCATGGGCGATGGTTCCATGCCTTAGCCTGAGAAAAGAAAAAGACAAAAGGTCCAGGGTCAAGACCTGATGGGAGAGATATCCAAAAAGGTCCTAGATTCTTTGGTTGCCTTGTCAGAGTGTGCTGACTAGGAAAATGGTACCTCTCCTTGCTTTTTAGGTGAGGTGAGATCCTTGTGTACTAGCCATGGACACATGGCGATTCTCCATGGGATTGTGGGTTATGTGACCACTAAGAGTCTGCAATGAGAGCATTTTCTAGCTCTCTAGGTCGTGTGTGAGTGGTCAGCCTGATTGCTAGGCTGATTTCCTCTCTTGTGTGAAATTATGGACTATACTGTGTGAGCCTTAGCCTCCATGGCTAAGTGGTGTGGCTTGTGAGAGGGCTGACTTGCCCAAGCTCTAGCTCTATCTGTACTCCATCATTTTGAGTGATTTAACAACCATTCTTCAGCACAAGTGATGCCCTTCTAGTCCCACATGCTCGCTGCTCCAAGGCTCCCTCTCTCCTCCAGATCCAACAAGGACTACTCGCAACACGAGGGCATCAACTACACCAACATCTTTGTCCATGTTGCAAAGTTTGCTTCTGTACGCATACTCCTCTCTTATGCAACACTTGAGGACTTTGAGATCCACCACATGAATGATAAGATGGCATTCTTCAACGGTGACTTGGAGGAGGAGATCTACATGGAACACCTGGAGTGATTTGTCGTGGATGGCTATGAGTACCTGGTTTGTAAGTTGTAGAAGTTACTCTATGGCCTTAAGAAAGTGCCGCATGCTTGGAACCAGACATTGGATGCGGCGCTACTGTGCATGGGGTTTGAGTGCATCGAGTCTAACTACAGTGCCTACCATTGGCAGCATGTGTATAAGGTCCACATCATCATTGTGTACGTGGATGACATGCTCCTCTTTTCTAATATCATTTCAGCACTAGAAGAGTTCAAGGAGATGATGTAGGAACGTTCTTAGATTTCTGATCTTGGGAAGGAATCATACTTCCTTGGCATCCAGATCACATGTGACCACAAATCACGCTCTCTCTTGCTATAGTAGAGCCGCTACATCAAGGACTTACTGCAACAATTTGGCATGGCAGAAGCAAAACCCATCTGCATGCCACTTGGGACACGTCAGTACCTTGTGAGCTTTAGTGGTGAAGTAGATGTAGCTGAGTGGGACAAGTACCACAGCGTCCTTCGCAGTCTCATGTACCTCATGCTGGCAACCAGGCCGCACCTCGCACGGGCTGTGATTATTGTGAGCAAGCATATGAAAAATCCCAGACCTGAGCACCAGAAGGCGGTGAAGTGGATCTTCCGCTACCTTGCTGGAACCATCAACATCGGCATCACCTACAAATCTAGCAACAACACCATCATCCGGTATACTAACACAAATTGGGCTTCAAACCCTGGGGATTGCAAGTCCATCTTAGGACATCAGTTTCTCATGAATGAAGGTGCCATAAGCTGGTGCAGCAAGTGGGAGGTGGTTGTGGCCGCCACAAACACACAATATAAGGATGTGTCCCTCAGTTTTGAAGCCAAGGAAGACGTTTGGCTCCAACTTCTTATAGCAAAGATGAGTGGGAGTACGGCAGTTCTTATTCCTGGACGCACCAACAATCAGAGCCCAATCACACTCGCCAAGAATCCTGAGCACCATGCACGCACGAATCACATCGACATTGCATATCACTTCATCAAGCACATTCTATAAGAGGGTGCTATCAAATTGGAGTTCAAGCCAACGAGTAGGCAAGTCAATAACTTTTGCTCCAAGCCAGTGAGCCATGAGAAGTAGGAGTCCAGCATAAAGCCATGTGGACTCACACCATTCTGACTACAACAGAGTGGTAGATTGTTGGAAAATGGGCCATCCGGCCTTGTTTTGGATCCACATGAGCAAAATCTACGAAACCATCTCATGCCCGTACCGATCGTGAATTCAACTTCTCCATTGCAAGGATGACGTGGCAAAATGTGTATGGGTGAAGATTCAGTCCGATCCAATAGTTGGATTGGGATATCTAAATTTTTGGTATATCCTAGGTCATCGACTGCTGGTGTCTGGGTGAGCGTGGGCGATGGCTCCATGCCTTAGCCTGAGAAAAAGAAAAAGGCAAGAGGTCCAGGGTAAAGACCTTATGGGAGATTTATCCACAAGGATCTTAGATTCTTGAGATGCCTTGTCAGAGAATGCTGCCTAGGAAAAAGGTACCTTTCCTTGGGTTTTAGGTGGAGTGAGCTCCTTGTGTGCTAGCCATGGACGTATGGCGATTCTCTATGGGATTCTTGGTTATGTGACCAATAGGAGTGTGCCATTGTCTAGCTCTCTACGTCGAGTGTGAGTAGTCAACGTGGTTTCTAGGCTGACATCCTCTCTTGTATGAGATTATGGACTCTACTGTATGAGCCTTAGCATCCATGGCTAAGTAGTGTGGATTCTGAGGGGGCTGACTTACCCAAGCTCTACCTCTATATGTACTCCATCATCTTGAGTAATTCAACAACCATTCTTCAACTCAACTGATGGCTTTTCAGTCCCACATACTTGCTGCCCTAAGGCTTCCTCTTTCCTCCAGGTCCTATATCATTCGTATAGCTGAAGCGATGTTCAATTTCCCCAACGGAGATAAACGCATTGTTTTCCCTTTAAGAGAGGTGATTTGTGCCATAGTCCAGCCTGCAGGCTCCACGCTTGAGTAGTGCCACTTCGTTTTTTGTCACGCTCTTGGGCATCATGTTTGTCAACTCCTTACATTTTCCTCTGCCCTTGTTCTTACCACCATGATCTCCGTCTTCCTTCTTGGGTGCCCTACACTCCCACGCCCAATGCCAAGGCTTGGCACTTCCCAAGACACTTTGAACCCTTTCCACCGCCACCATTACCGCTTGCTCCACCGCAACCGCTTCCTCTGCCGTTGTGACCAAAAGAGGAGTTGTTGCCACGGCCATTATACAGTCTAGCATAGGCTGAATTATTAGCCTCACTGTCGCTACGATGCATGGCCTTGTTGCGCTCCTACTCAAACCCTGCCTCAAACGTCGAGTCCTTCCAACCGCCAAAGATGATGATCAGAGGACCCGAGCTTTAAGGTAGTGCCACAAGGGGGATCATGGCTTGCATATTAGTGTCCATTTTCCACTTCATTTGGGTTACTGGCTGTAGCAGTCCTTCACATTGTAGTAGGAAGTTTGGAATCGACTATACCGTGCTCACCCTTGTGAAGATCTGTTATTGAATAGCAAAGAGGAAATTTTCAAGGAACACTGGTTGGTGTACACGTACAAGCTCATCATAAGCCATTTATGCATGTGTGATACCTTGTAGGTGGACATGAAGTAACCCATGTGGTGATTTTAGAAGAATTACAAATGCCATGTTGTTTTTAACGCTCCCTAATTCATGCCGAGCATTTGCTTTTGGAGATTCAAGCTTTTCTCCAAGCAACATCTTCAAATAGCCACAAACCCTCATGAGACTCTCAAATTGCGATTCTATAAGACCTATCCGTGTCAACTTTGACATGCCACCTTTGATCTTCTCAGAATTGAGTGTCGCAGGTGTCGTCATACTACTTCTCTACCTCCCTGCTTTTGTGCTTTGTTGAGGCAGATGTAGGCTGATGTAGGCGTCTATGTTACCGGTTTGGTATGATACATCCATTGCTTACCCCTTAGCCATTGATCACCTACAAACAGAGAAGAACATACTCTAGGGAATCCAGGGTCCTGCCTCCAAGGGCAGACCTTATCCTTGTTAAGGATGAAGGGTCATACCTCCAAGGGTAGAGCTTGTGCTTGGCCCTTGTTTGGGAAGTACTAGTACCCGTTACTGTAGCTGATGGAGCAGAAAGAAATAAATGGAGCTGATGGAGCTTATGGAGTTCATGTGTACTCCAAGATAGAGAAGATGAGGGAGCACACAAAAACACGCCTTGCATTTGGTCTATGTGACCCATCAACCTTTGTTAACTAGCCTGAGGCAACAGACTAGAAAACAAGGCCATCACAATGGCACTTGCTATCGGCTCCTACTATTGCAACTAGGAGTGAATATGATCCTCAGAATCACACTTCCAGAGTGAGCGGTTCATAGCCTTCATTTCCTTGCATTATGTCCTTAATACCTGGTCTCTTTTGCGCAAGGAGCTAGTTCCTGGGGCTTGGACCAAACAATGCTTCTTTAGTGTTTGCGTCTGGTAGGCAATTTTGTGAAGAGTCTCAAAAGGAAGAACTATACTGAATCATAGGCAATAGAAAGGCACTTACAGTCTTCGAGCCAGCCTCTATCCTAGGCGCGTAGTGGCTCCTTGGATGACCCACTTTGGGGGCAATCTAGATTACATAATCCCTTCTACCTACATGGCGCTCTGTGTGACTGCCAACTGGCGTTAGCCACCAAGGACCTTGGAATGTTCTTAGACGTCTCTTACAACCTTTTTTTTCTTGTTTTGGTTACAAAGACAAATAGTCACTTGGCAGCGATTTCAACCAGTAACCTCTAGCTCAAAAGACTAACTCTAGAATCTCGAAGCCAAAAGGAGTTGTCCTAAGTAGTTTTTGCTGGACATACTATCCAGTTTAGACCGAAAGGACTTGCTCCAAAGAAGGCGTGCATGCCTTGTCTATCTTGACCTGACTTAGGGAACATATTCCAAGGGAGCAATGCATGCCTAGTCCATCCTGTTTTTGTCCAAACATCAGCTATGGACAAGGGGCATATCAGGTCAACACTTGTGAGATATCTCCTCTCTTGAACTGTTTTGGTCTTTGTCTTCATTGACAACGTTGACCATACCGATTCCTCGGGTAACTGCAAAATACAACTTCCTATCGAGCGCCTTGGTCATGCAACCTGCGAGCATCTTCCTGGTCTCCACATACTTGAGGTCCACAATCTCTTTTGCAAGCAGGTCGCATGAGTAGTACCTGATGACAATATGGTGGGGCTGCCGGGAGATGACATCATCCTGTGTCATTTTCATGGAACTCTTGTTGTCGATACAAACCTCTGCTGCTTTCATTTTCATCACTTTCATCTCAGCAAAAAGATAATGTAGCCACTCAGGTTTTTTGCATACTTCAAACATAGCAATGTAATACATCTCAACAATATAGAGGGAGTCACAATCTTGCTTTTTTTCTTGCCTAAGAGAGTGCGCAACCGTTCAAGAGGCAGACAAAGCTATATACGGAATTTTTTTCATCCATTCTTCTTCCCTAGCCAGCATCTGTGTAGTACAGAGGACGTAGCAGGTCAGATCCTTCTTGGTCTCTAAACTACAGTCCCATGTGTCGTATTTTCTATAGATACCACATGATGCGCTTAAGTGTTTGCCAATGTTGTGACCCTAGATTGGCCACCAACTTGTGCACTTGTCCCACATAATAGAAAACATGAGGGAAACTTCCTACCATGACATTGATGAGGTTGCGAGCAGTAGATTGGTAGGGAATGTTTTCCATCTCACTGTGGACCTGATATGGCCCTTGTCCATATCTGACATTTGGACAGGCACTGGACAGACTAGGCATGCACTACTCCCTTGGAGTAAGTTTTCTAAGTCTGTTATAGATAGAAAGGCATGCACTACTCCTTTGGAGCAAGTCTCATTGGTCTAAACTAGATAGTATAGCCAGCTAACCTGACCTAGGACAACTCTTAGTCACTTACATTCGGGAGTTAGTCTGTGAAGCGAGAAGTCACTATGTCAAATCCCAACCCATTGACTAATTTTGTTTGTGGCAAATCAAAGAGAGGAAGGTTCTCAGAGACATCTTAAAACATTCAAAGGTCCTTCCTGAAGTAATCAAGATTGCTCGCAAAGTGGGTCATCCAAGGAGCCATCACGTGCCTAGGCTAGAGGTTGGCTCTAGGACTATAAGTACGTATCAGTTTCTTGTCATACATTACACTTCTTACCTTTGAGACTCCTCAGAGTTGTCCAACAGAGGCAGACACTAAAGAAGCATTGGGCTGAACCCCAGAAGTAAGCTCCTCGCGCGTATGTGACAAGGTGGGAAGGACACTATGCAAGGAAGTGATTCTAATGAACTGCTTAGTATGGATCCATGACTAAAAGGGTGATGTGACCTCCTAGTTGCAATACTAGGAGTGGACAACAAGTGCCATTGTGTTGGTGTTTTTTTCTAGTCCGTTGCCTCAAGCCACTTGACATCTGTGACTCATGTACTTATGTCATAAGAATGGCAAGCGCCATGTCGGTTTTGATGCTCCATGCTACAGCGCTTTTTTGGAGGTTCAACCTCTTCTCCATGGAACATCTTGAAGTAGTCACGCACCCTTCTGATAATCTCAAATTTCCATTTCTACAAGGGAAAACTTGTCCCTCCGAAAGAAGACATCCCACCTTTCACGGGCTAATGACAGAGAGACGTGGGTATCTTCATACACCTTCTATGCTTCTCTACTTCATTGCTTTATTGAGGCCGATGAAGGCTAATGTAGGGTGTCGTCTGCCACGGGTTTAGAAGGTTCTGATCTGTTGCTTTCCTCTCACCTATTGATCACCTGCAAGCAAAGAAGAATACGGTGTAGCAAACCCGAGGTCGTGCCTCCAAAGGCATAGCTTATCTTGGTTAGGACCCAAGGGTCTGTTTGAAATTATGCCATCCAACTCAGTTTCANTTGAAGTAGTCACGCACCCTTCTGATAATCTCAAATTTCCATTTCTACAAGGGAAAACTTGTCCCTCCGAAAGAAGACATCCCACCTTTCACAGGCTAATGACAGAGAGACGTGGGTATCTTCATACACCTTCTATGCTTCTCTACTTCATTGCTTTATTGAGGCCGATGAAGGCTAATGTAGGGTGTCGTCTGCCACGGGTTTAGAAGGTTCTGATCTGTTGCTTTCCTCTCACCTATTGATCACCTGCAAGCAAAGAAGAATACGGTGTAGCAAACCCGAGGTCGTGCCTCCAAAGGCATAGCTTATCTTGGTTAGGACCCAAGGGTCTGTTTGAAATTATGCCATCCAACTCAGTTTCAGGTCTACAATAGCAAGTTCTACAATGAAGGATTCTGGCGGATCCAACAGCCGGATTGGGAGATGTTAATTTTCAGAAATTTTGGAGTCATCGATCGCCGGTGTGTAGATGACCATGGGCGATGGCTCCGTGCCTTGGGAACAAATAAAGACAAGAGGTCTATGCTGAAGACCTAATTGACAGAATATCCAAAAGATCCTAGATCCTTGGGTTGCTTGAATAGAGTGTGCGAACTAGGAAAAAGGTACCTCTCCTTACTTTTTAGGTGAGGTAAGATCCTTGTGTGCTTGGCATGGACACATGGTGATTCTCAGTGAGATTGTGGGTTGAATGACTGCTAGGAGTGTTCTGAGGAAAGGAGCCATCCGGCTCAATTCCAGGTCCACAAGAGCAAGTTCCAGGAAAATACCAAATACTTGCTCCGATCCTCAACCTTACTTTTTCGTTGGAAAGATCAGGTGGCAAAATGTCTACGGTCCAAGTTTCAAGCCAATCCAACGGTCGGATTGGGAGATGTGATTTTTTGAAGTTTTCGAGGTCATCGACCGCCGATATCTGGGTGACCATGGACGATGGCTCCAAGCCTTAGCCTGAGAAAAGAAAAAGGCAAGAGGTCCAGGGTCAAGACCTAATGGGAAAAATATTCAAAAAGGTCATAGATTCTTGGGTTGCCTTGTCAGAGTGTGCTGACTAGGAGAAAGGTACCTCTCCTTGCTTTTATGGTGAGGTGAGATCCTTGTGTGCTAGCCATGGATACACGGCGATTCTCCATGGGATTGTGGGTTATGTGACCAATAGGAGTGTGCCATGAGAGCATTTTCTAGCTCTTCAGGTCGTGTGTGAGTGGTCAGTCTGCTTGCTAGGCTGATTTCCGCTTCTGTGTGAGATTATGGACTCTAGTGTGTAAGCCTTAGCCTCCATGGCTAAGTGGTGTGGCTTGTGAGAGGGCTGACTTGCCCAAGCTCTAGCTCTATATGTACTCCATCATTTTGAGTAATAAAAAAACCATTCTTTAGCACAAGTGATGCCCTTCCAGTCTCACATGCTCGCTGCTCCAAGGCTCCCTCTCTCCTCCAGTTCTAACACTTGGTATCAGAGCCAAGTTTTGCCACTTTCAGCCAGCACCGGCCGTCACTTTGAGAGTGATAGGTTGGGGTTAACCTTCACTGCTATTGAAGATCAACCACTGCATCTTCAAGTTCAAGAGACAAGCTTTCCAACGACCTCAAGATCGCAAAGATCCCACTGTTGGATTGAGAGTTATGCTCAAAATGAGATCGGCCAGGGCTACACTCTTCTCTCTGAGTAAGCTTGTCGCCTTGTGATGACCATAACTCTCTTGTTTCTTTGTCAAATTTAAAACTTAGCACATGCGAATTCAAGTATTTTTCCTAAGCTTTCCATTGGTGCAAAAATATTTGCATTCCATTTGTACGTTTGGGAGAAACGCCGTTTACAAGTTGGCTGGTGTGAGCTGGAGTAGGAGCAGAAGCATACCCTCTTTTGAAGAGGGCATATCTTTTAAAATCTCCTATTGATGACCCAGTTTTATGGGTCGATCTGAAAGTTTTTGAGCTGGATTTTGCAGTAGTGGGCTCAGTTTTTCAAAATTCCCAGTCTTCTGGCCTCTACAGTCCATTTTCTTTCAGACAGATTTCTGGCAGAAGTAGCAGCAGAAGGAGGGGTAGCGCCGCCACTCAAGGGCAGCGCTCAGCATCACCAAAGCTCAAAATGGCAGCAGCAGGCGTGGTAATAGCAGCCCAGCTCTTGGAGAGGATGGAAGGACGCGCCAACTTCATGTTTTGGAAGATCGGTACCCGCGTCTTTTTGGAGGAGAGGGGCTTGTGGGAGGTGGTGAGTGGCGACGAGCGCGCTTCGCCTCCACAGGCAAAAGGCATCACCGCAGCAGAGGTAGTGGCGGGGAAGACACTGCAGAAAGGTGCAGCAGATGCAAATTCATCTACAACTGGAGCAGCGGCATATGAGGAGTGGAAGAAGAAGGACAAGCAGGCTTACAGGTTGCTTGTCAACACCATCTCCAACCCGCATCTTCAGTACGTGAGTGACAAGGCTACTGCAAAAGAGGGGTGGGACATGTTGTGCAAGAAGTATGAGAGCAAGGATCCTGCATTTCTCATGCTTTTGGAGGAGAAGATGATGGTGTTGAAAATGCAGGGTGGGAAAGGGATGGAGGCATACCTGGACAGGGCAAAGGAGTTGGCGAAGCAGCTGAAAGCGGCCGGCAACCGTGTAGAAGACACACGCTTCCTCCTCCTCTTGCTGAGGGGACTCCCAACGAGCTATGACACGGTACGAGAGACGTTGGAGTGCCTGCCGACTCTCGACCTTGACTTCATCTGCACGCACCTGGTGCACATAGAACTGTGTCGCAATGTAGCAAAGCGCAATGGCGGCAGTAGCAGTAGTGAAGCAGCTTTCATGGCCATGGGCTCACGCAACCAGCAGCAGCAGCAGTCCGGGCAGCAGAGAGGTTAGAAGAAAGGCAATTGCCACTATTGCCAGAAAGAGGGTCACTACAAGAAAGAGTGCCTCAAATTCAAGAGGGACCAGAAGGAGCAGCAATAGCAGCAAAAAAAACAGCAGTCTCCAAAGCAAGAGCAACAGCAGTCATAAGTACGTCAGCAGTAGCAGCAGCAACAACAGCGAAACAAGACCAGCGTGCACCATTTTGGCAACATGAATGTTGCCAAGGAGGTGCTTGACCGCCTCTTCATGGCAAAGTCTGACATTTTGCAGAAGGAAAAGGTGGATCTGGCGTGGTACAAGGACTCCGGGTGTACCAAGAGCCTGACGTACTACAAGGAGTGGTTTACGCAGCTGCTCTCCATTCCCCCTCGTCCGATTGTTTTGGGTCATGATCGGGTGGTGTATGCTGAGGGGATTGGGATTGTAGAGATGTGGTTGGAGACCCCGCGTGGCATTGAAGTGGCTGTGTTCCATGGTGTGCTATATGTACCCGATGTGCGTTCAACCTTCTCTCAGTGTGCTCTCTCACCAACACAAGACTGCGAGTCTTCTTTGACGACGACTATGGCTACATCCTCCACAAGGAAACTGGAGAGGAGTTAGCCAGGTCGGTGAAGGAAGGCGATATGAACCGCCTACTGAGGGCGACCAAGATCCCGTGCGAGTAGAGTCTTGCAGTAGAAATGCAGGCCACGGATGGCAAAATCTGGCATGCGCACTACGGCCACATCGGCATGCACGCCTTGCAGCAACTTCAAAGGAAGCAGATGGTGCGTGACTTACCCACCATCTCTAACTTTGAGCAGCAGTTGTGCATCGGCTGTTTGGAGGGGAAGCAGCATCGCGAGGCACTCTCTAGAGCAAGAGAGCGTGCGAAGGAGGTGCTGGAGCTGGTCCACACAGACTTGTGTGGCCCAATGCAGACCCAGAGCTTTGGAGGCTCTAGGTATTCTCTTACCTTCATTGATGATTTCAGCCGATACACTGATGTGTACTTCTATTCCTCCAAGGACCAATGCTTTGACAGGTTCAAGGAGTTCAAGGCCATGGTGGAGAACCAGACTCGCAAGAAAGTCAAGGCGCTGCGCAGCGACTACGGTGGAGAATACTTGAGCAAGGAGTTCCACGACTACTTCGCATCAAGGCCCAACGCATCGTGCCATACTCGCCGCAGCAGAACGGCATAGCAGAACGCGCCAACCGCACCATCGTTGAGTCGGCGCCCTCCATGCTGCACGCAGCTCGGCTGACCTACGACTTTTGGGCCGAAACAATGAGCACTGCGGTGTACATCAAGAGCCGTAGTCCAACTAAGGCCCTGGAGCAGATGACGCCTTATGAGGCGTGGTTCAGCAAGAAGCCAAGCATGGGTCATCTTCGCGCGTTTGGCAGCTTGGCGCACATGCACGTGCCGGAGGAGAAACGGCAAAAATGGGACGCGAAGAGCGCGCATATGCTGATGATTGGCTACGACGTGGCAATCAACGCGTATCGCCTCTACGAGAGGGATACATGCCATGTCATCATCTCTAGGGATGTCGTCTTCAACGAGAGCAACGTCATTGGCACCAACGTTCTCTTTGAAGAGGTAGTAGAAGCAGCAGCTCACGAGACAGTGGGAGCAGATATCCTTCCAGACCCAGTCTCTCCTAAACCTCCCTCCATTGTGACAGTGGGAGAACTAGTCCATTCTTCCATGTCTGATGCATCAGATACAGCGGCCTCATCGGCAGAAGCAGAGGAAGACGATGCACCATCATCAGCAAGAGTACTTGTGCCTGCAACACCGCGCCAGCCGCTTGCTAACGCTCTTGCACGGGGTCGAAGGTACCCTCTGAGGGTGCGCTACAAGCGTGGTGAGCGCGGGCATTTTCGGATGCTAAAAAAACTAGACCAAATGAACGTCGCAGTTGCAGCAGACTTTGATGAGCGGACGTCGTACTAGGAGGCCATGGCTGCACCAGATCTAGCACATTGGGCGCAAGCTGTGCAGCAGGAGATACAATCGTAGCTTGACAATGGTACATGGGAGCTAAATGAGCGTCCACCTGGACGTAAGGTGATCAAGTGCAAGTTGGTGTTCAAGAAGAAGCAGTGAGCAAATGGCAACCTTGCAAAGTACAAGGCGAGGCTGGTCGCCAAGGGCTACTCATAGCAGGAAGGCATCGACTACACGGAAACCTTTGCTCTTGTTGCAAAGCTTGCCTCTGTACGTACGCTCCTTTCCTATGCATCAGGAGAGAACTTTGACGTCCACCACATGGACGTCAAGAGGGCGTTTCTGAACGGTGACCTGGAGGAGGAGATTTACATGGAGCAGCCGGAGGGGTTTGTAATGGATGGCCAGGAACACCTGGTTTGCAAGCTGTAGAAGTCGTTCTATGGCCTCAAGCAAGCGTCGCGTGCTTGGAACCAGAAGTTGGATGCGGCATTGCAGTGCATGTGGTTTGAGCGAAGCGAGTGTGACTACAGCGTCTATCGCTAGGAGGATGGTCATGAGGTGGTCATCATCATCGTCTATGTGGATGACATGCTCCTCCTTTCCAACAGCATGTCTGCACTGCGGGAGTTCAAGGATGCCATGCAAGAGCGCTTCCAAAATGTCTCATCTCGGGGAGGCATCATACTTCCTCGATATCCACATCACGCATGACCGCAAATTACGCTCTTTCTCACTACAGCAGAGCCGCTATATCAAGGATGTCTTGCTGCGGTTCGGCATGGCAGAGGCAAAACCCATCGGCACGCCGCTGGAGATGCGGCAGTACCTCGTGAGCTTCAATGGAGAAGCGGATGCTGCTGAGCGGCAGAAGTACCAGAGCGCCGTCGGCAGTCTCATCTACCTGGTGGTTGTAGCCAGGCCGGACCTTGCAAAGGCTGTTAGCGCTGTGAGCCAGTACATGACAAACCCCGGACCTGAGCACAAGAAGGCAGTGAAGCGGATCTTCCGCTACCTTGCTGGAACCATCAACATCGGCATCACCTACAACGGCAACGACAACAACATCATCGGCCACACAGACGCAGATTGGGCTTCAAACCCTGAGGACCGCAAGTCCATCTCTCGATATGTGTTCCTCGTATATGGTGGGGCCATCAGATGGTGGAGCAAGCGGCAGGTGGTCGTGGCCACCTCAAGTTCTGAAGCTGAGTACGTCTCTCTTAGCTTTGGAGCGAAGGAAGCAGTTTGGCTTCAGCGTCTTATGGCGGAGATGATAGGGAGTGCAGCAGTTCCTGTTCCTGTGCGCGTTAACAACCATTCTTCAGCACAAGTGATGCCCTTCTAGTCTCACATGCTCGCTGCTCCAAGGCGCCCTCTCTCCTCCAGTTCCAATAATTATTCCATAAGAGCATCTTCTTGGTCTCGAGGTTGTGTGTAAGTGGTCAGCTGGATTGCTTGGCTGATTTCCTCTCTTGTGTGATATTATGGACTCTAGTATGTGTGCGTTAGCCTCCATAAGCTCTAGATTCATGTGTACTCCATCATTTTGAGTGATTTAACAACCATTTTTTAGCACGACTGCCCTTTCAGTCCCACATGCTCGGTGCTCCAAGGTCACCTCTCCCCTCCTGTTTCAAAAATTGATATGAGAGCTAGATTTTGACAGTTTCACCTAGCGTAGGCCGTCACTTTGATGGTGACAAGTAAGGGTCAATAATTGACCAGATTTGACAATCCAGCATAGACTATACACGTTTGCAAGACAATCTTTCCAATGACTCAAAGATCGCGAAGATCATATAGTCGGATGCAGAGTTATGCTCGAAACGAGGTCGGCCGGGGCTACTCTCTTCTCTCTGAATAAGACAATCGCCCTGCCATGACCATAACTCTGTAATTTCTTGCAAAATTTTAAAAAGTACCACATGCGAGCTGATGTTTTTTCCCAGAGCTTTCCATTGGTGCAAAAATATTTGCACCTATGGGAGAAACGCCGTTTAAAAGTTGGCTAAGCTGAGGTGGAGGAGGAGCAGTAGCATACCTTATTTTGAACAAGGCATATCTTTTAGAATCCCCCATTGATGACCTTGTTTAATGGGTCCATGTGAAAAACTTTGGACTGAATTTTCTAATGAATGGCAAATGTTTTCCAGAGTCCCAATATTCAGGTCCCCAAAGTCAGTTTCTGTCAGAATCATTTCTGGCATACGTAGCAGCAGAAGCAAGGGTAGCGCGACCAACCAGGTGCAGTGCTGATTATCACCAAAGCTTCATTTTTTGGAATATCCGTACCGGCCTCCTTTTCAAGGACAGGGGATCCTGTGAGGTGGTGAGCGACGATTGTTAACCAAACCGAGGCAATGGACTAGAAAACAAGGGCGACACAATGGCAGTTGCCGTCCGCTCCTAGTATTGCAACTAGGAGGAGATATCATCCTCATAATGACGGTTCCACACAAAGCAATTCATAGTAATCACTTCCTTTCACAATGTCCTTAGCACTTGGTGATTGTCACGTGAGGAGCTAACTCATGGGGCTTAGATCAATGAATGCTTCTTCAGTTCCTACCTCTCGTGGACAACTCTGTGAGTAGTCTCAAAGGTAATGACTATAATGAATCATAGGCAACTCATGGGTAGTTAAAGTCCTAGAGGCAGCCTCTAGCCTAGGCACGCAGAGGCTCCTTAGATGAGTCACTTTGGGGTTAATCTAGATTGCATCATCCCCACTGCATNCCCAATATTCAGGTCCCCAAAGTCAGTTTCTGTCAGAATCATTTCTGGCATACGTAGCAGCAGAAGCAAGGGTAGCGCGACCAACCAGGTGCAGTGCTGATTATCACCAAAGCTTCATTTTTTGGAATATCCGTACCGGCCTCCTTTTCAAGGACAGGGGATCCTGTGAGGTGGTGAGCGACGATTGTTAACCAAACCGAGGCAATGGACTAGAAAACAAGGGCGACACAATGGCAGTTGCCGTCCGCTCCTAGTATTGCAACTAGGAGGAGATATCATCCTCATAATGACGGTTCCACACAAAGCAATTCATAGTAATCACTTCCTTTCACAATGTCCTTAGCACTTGGTGATTGTCACGTAAGGAGCTAACTCATGTGGCTTAGATCAATGAATGCTTCTTCAGTTCCTACCTCTCGTGGACAACTCTGTGAGTAGTCTCAAAGGTAATGACTATAATGAATCATAGGCAACTCATAGGTAGTTAAAGTCCTAGAGGCAGCCTCTAGCCTAGGCACGCAGAGGCTCCTTAGATGAGTCACTTTGGGGTTAATCTAGATTGCATCATCCCCACTGCATACATGGCGCTATCTGTTACCGCCAAGAAACACCACCCACCAGCTGAGACCTTGGAATTTTCTAAGATTTCTCTTTGAACCTACCTGTCCCCCTTTTGGTCACAAAGAAAACTAGTCTGTGTGTTAGAATTTTGACCGAGTGACCTCTCGATATAGATACCAAGGGGACTTGCTCAAAAGGAGTAGTGCATGCCTTGTCTATCTAGACCAGACTTAGGGGACTTACTCCAAGGGAGCAGAACATGACTAGTCCGTCCTGTACGTGTCCAAATGTCAGGTATGCACAAAGGGCATATCAGGTCAACAAACTCTCTCTCGCACCTCTGTCCATTTGTTGTGGGATGTGTTCTCTCTCCAGCTGTCTTAGCCTTAGTCTTTGTCAGCTATGTTCACCTACCATTTCTTCAAGTACCTGCAGAATGCAACTTTCTGTCAAGCGCCTTGGTCATGAAATATGCGAGCATCTTCTTTGTTTCTTCACATTCCACGTCCACAATCTCCTTTGCAACAAAGGTGCATGAGCATTGGTAATTGGTGTCAATGTGCTTGGCTCGCCAAGAGATGACATCATCCTATGCCATTTTCATGGCACTCTTGTTATCAATGCGTACACCCATTGCTTTCGTCTATGGCACTTTCATCGCAGCAAGGAAACAGCATAGCCACCGTGTCTCCTTGTATGCTACTGACAAAGCGATGTACTCTGCCTCTGTGTTACAGAGGGAGACTCACTCTTGCTTTCTACTTGCCCACAAGCTGTACCACCGTTCAAGAGGGATACGAAGCCCGAGGTACACTTTCTGTCATGAATTCTTCCTTCCCCATCGGCATCCGTGTAACACACAAGCCATATCGGATTGGATCCCTCATGGCCTCCAAACTGTAATTTCATGTGTCGTGATTTCTGTACGTAGCGAATGATGAGGTTTTTTGCTTGCTATTTCTGTGGTCCTTGATTGGTCACAAACCTGCTCACTTGTCCCACAACATAGCAAATATTGGGGCATGTTCCTACCATGGCATACATGAGGCTACAAATAGCACCCTGATAGGGAATGTTCTCCATCTCACGTCGTTCTGCTTCCATGCTGGGCTCATGGAGGATGAGAGCTTGATTTTTGTTGTTATGAGTGTGCTGATGGGCTTGCAGACCTCCATGTTGAATCGCTTGAGGACCTCCATGATGTACTTAGACTGGTTCAGTACGATGGTGCCCGCTGCTGGATTGCAATGGATGGCTATCCCAATGTAGAACTCCAGAGGACCCATGCCCATCATCTTTAACTTGTTGCTTAGATTTTTCTTTGGCTTGTTCAACAGCTCGATTGACGACAAGCAGATGATTGGGTCATCCACGTATAGTGCATCAAGCATCAAGCCTTGCTCATCCTCCCGCATGTAGAAACTATGATCATTCTGGTAGTGGGTGAAGCTGAGCCAAGCCATGATGTCCATCTCCTGGTACCACATCCTTGGGGCCTGTTTTAGCCCGTAGAGAGCTTTCACTAGTTGGAAAACCTTGCTCTCCAGAGCTTTCACTCCCGTGGGCACTTCCATCAATACTTCTTTGTCAAGCTTCTTGTAAAGGAAAGTTGTCTTGACATCCCTCTAGTAGACCTCTAGATATTTTGCAACACCGATGCCCAACATGGATCTCATGGAGGGAAAGGTGATGACAAGCGGGAAGGTCCTCTCGTAATCTGAGCTTGTACACTAGGAAAATCCCTTCACTACAACTCTTGCCTTGTACTTGTCCACAGTACCATCCTGCTTGAACGTTTTCTTGATTACGTACATTTATTCCACCACGTTTGCATTTGGGGACCTGTCCACCACAAAGCATGTTCCATTCTCTTCAATGGATGCGAGTTTACTATCCACTGCCTTCAGCCACATGGTCACATCTGGCATGTTCATAGCCTTTGCTACGGTCACATGCTCTTCTTCAGCCAAGCATGACCGGTTGAATCCAGTCCATTCCACGCTCTCAGCATTGTACTTAGGCAAAGGTTTTTTCTGGCATGTAATGCACTAGAGTATTGCTGGTGGTGCTTCAAGGCTTAGTTGCTTTTCTTACTCGTGTGTCGCACGTGATGCATTGTTTGAGGAAGAGC
>SZWC01009754.1:94189-105285 GCA_023375785.1 Penium margaritaceum
CGTCTCTCGCACCGTGTCGTAGCTGGTTGGGAGTCCCCTCAGCAAGAGGAGGATGAAGCGCGTCTCTTCCACAGGGTTGCCGGCCGCTCTCAGCTGCTTCGCCAGCTCCTTTGCCCTGTCCAGGTACGCCTCCATCCCTTCACCACCCTGCATTTTCAGCGCCATCATCTTTTCCTCCAAAAGCATGAGGAATGCAGGATCCTTGCTCTCATACTTCTTGCACAACGTGTCCCACCCCTCCTTTGCAGTAGCCTTGTCACTCACGTACTGAAGATGCGGGTTGGAGATGGTGTTGACAAGCAACCTGTAGGCCTGCCTGTCCTTCTTCTTCCACTCCTCATACGCCGCCGCTGCAGTTGTAGATGAACTTGCATCTGCTGCACCTTTCTGCGGCGTGTTCCCCGCCACCACCTGAGCTGCGGTGATGCCTTTTGCCTGTGGAGGCGGATCGCGCTCGTCGCCGCTCACCACCTCCCACAAGCCCCTCTCCTCCAAAAGGAGGCGGGTACGGATCTTCCAAAACGTGAAGTTGGCGCGTCCTTCCAGCCTCTCCAAGGGCTGGGCTGCTGTTACCACGCCTGCTGCTGCCATTTTGAGCTTTGGTGATGCTCAACGCTGCCCTTGGGTGGCGGCGCTACCCCTGCTTCTGCTGCTGCTTCTGCCAGAAATCTGTCTGACAGAAAATGGACTGTAGATGCCAGCAGACTCGGAATTTGGAAAAACGAAGCCCACCACTGGAAAATTCAGCTCAAAACCTTTCCGATCGACCCATAAAACAGGGTCATCAACATGGGATTTTGAAAGATATGCTCTCTTGAAAACAGGGTATGCTTCTGCTCCTACTCCAACTCAGACCAGCCAGCTTGTAAACGGCATTTCTCCCAAACGAATCAATGGAATGCAAATATCTTTGCACCAATGGAAAGTTTAGGAAAAATAATACAATTCGCATGTGCCACTTTTTAAATTTGACAAAGAAACGAGAGAGTTATGGTCATCACAAGGCGACAGTCTTACTCATAGAGAAGAGTGCAGCCCTGGCCGACCTCGTTTTGAGGATAACTCTCAATCCGACCGTTGGATCTTTGCGATCTTGGGCTCGTTTGAAAGCTTGTCTTCTCAACTTGAAGATCCAGTGGTTGATTGTCAAATTTGGTGAAGGTTTTACCCCAACCCGTCACTCTCAAAGTGACGGCCTGTGCTGGCTAAAAGTGGCAGAACTTGGCTCTGATACCAAATGTTGGAAATGGAGGAGAGAGGGAGCCTTGGAGCAGCGAGCATGTGTGATTGGAAGGGCATCACTTGTGCTGAAGAATGGTTGTTCAATCACTCAAAATGATGGAGTACATATAGAGCTAGAGCTTGGGCAAGTCAGCCCTCTCACAAGCCACACCACTTAGCCATGGAGGCTAAGGCTCACACACTAGAGTCCATAATCTCACACAAGGGAGGAAATCAGCCTAGCAATCAGGCTGACCACTCACACACGACCTAGAGAGCTAGAGAATGCTCTCATGGCACACTCCTAGTGGTCACATAACCCACAAACCCATGGAGAATCGCCATGTGTCCATGGCTAGCACACAAGGATCTCACCTCACCTAAAAAGTANTTGTTCAATCACTCAAAATGATGGAGTACATATAGAGCTAGAGCTTGGGCAAGTCAGCCCTCTCACAAGCCACACCACTTAGCCATGGAGGCTAAGGCTCACACACTAGAATCCATAATCTCACACAAGGGAGGAAATCAGCCTAGCAATCAGGCTGACCACTCACACACGACCTAGAGAGCTAGAGAATGCTCTCATGGCACACTCCTAGTGGTCACATAACCCACAAACCCATGGAGAATCGCCATGTGTCCATGGCTAGCACACAAGGATCTCACCTCACCTAAAAAGTAAGGAGAGGTACCTTTATCCTAGTCAGCACACTCTGACAAGGCAATCCTAAGACCAAGGACCTTTTTGGATATTTCTCCCATCAGGTCTTGACCCTGGACCTCTTGCCTTTTTCTTTTCTCAGGCTAAGGCATGGAGCCATCACCCATGCCCACCCACACATCGACGGTCCATGACCCCCGAAACTTCGAAAATTCATATCTCCCAATCCGACCGTTGGATCGGCCTGAAACTTGGACCGTAGATAATTTGCTACCTGATCTTTGCAATGGTGAAGAGGGATTGACAATCGGAGCAGGCATCTGGAAGTTTCCTGGAACTTGCTCCTGTGGACCTGAAATTGAGCCGGATGGCTCCTTTCCCAACAAGCTTGCCAGACTCATGGCACTTCCCAAGACACTTTGAAGTCTGTCCACCACCACCATTGACTCTTCCTCCACCACCACCACTTTTGGTACCGCTCTCACCAGAAGAGCAAATGTTGCCATGCCCAGCGTACTATGCAACATAGGCTAAAATGTTAGCCTGACTGCAACTGCGATGCATGGCCTCGTTGGCCACCTATGGGAACACTACCTTGTACGTCAAATCTTCCTCCTTCCAATTGCCAAAGACGATGATCATGGGACGCCAGCTTCTTGGTAGCACGATGAGGAGGATCATGGCCTGTATATTGGTGTCGATTTTGGAGTTGATTTGGGTCACTTGTTGTAGCACTCTTTCAAACTGTTGTAGGAAGTCCAAAATCGAATCTCCCTCACTCACCCTCATAAAAATCACGTTTTTAAGAATGAAGAGGTGATTACCAAGAGCCGTTGATTGATGTTCACGTACGAGCTTTTCATAAGCCCTTGATCCATGTTTAATATCTTGAAGGTGGACATGTTAAGACTCGTGTACTCATGTCACAAAAATCGCAAGTGTAACTTCGTTTTTTATGCTCCATGCTTCATGCCGAGCATCTGTTTTAATAGGTTGAACCTCTTTTCCAAGAAACATCTTCAAGTTCCCACGCACCCTCATGATAATATCAAAATTCCAATTCCACAAGGGAAAACATATCGCTTTGAGCTTTGACATCCCAACGTTGACCTGCTCAAGACTCAGCATCGTAGGTGTCATCATACCGCTTTTCTGCTTCTCTGTTTCTTTGCTTCTTTGCTCCGTTGAGGCTGATGTAGGCTGATGTAGGTTGTTTTCTACTACCCGTTAAGAAGGTGGACATCTCTTCCTTACCTGTTAGCCGTTGAACACCTGCAAGCAGAGAGGAACGCTCTCTAGCAAACCCACAGTCATGCCTCCAAGGGAATAGATTATCTTGGTTGTGGCCCTATGGTCGTGCTTGAAAAGGCAAAGCTTGTCCTTGGCCCTTGTTTGCTAAGTGCCAGCGCGGGTCATTGGCACTGATAGAACAAAGGGAACAGATGGAGTTGATGGAGTTGATGTGCGCTGCAAGACAGAGAGTGAAAGAGAGTGCACAAAAGCGTGCATTACAACTAGTTAGTGTGGGCCCATAAGCCTTTGTCAACGGACCTAAGGCAACGGACTAGGAAACAAGCCCAACTTAATGGCACTTGCCGTCCGCTCCTAGTATTGCAACTAGCAGGAGATATCACCCTCAGAATCGCGGTTCCACACTAAGCAGTTCATGGGAATCACTTCCCTTTACTGTTTCCTAAGCACCTCGTCACTTTTGCTTGAGGAGCTAACTCCTGGGGCTCAGACCAACCAATGCTTCTTTAGTGGCTGCCTCTTATGGACAAAGGAGGTAAGAACTGTAATGAATCACTAGTAAGTCAGAAGTATCTACTATCCTCGGGCCAGCCTCTAGCTTAGGCACGCAGTGGCTCCTTGGATGAGCCACTTTGGGGGCAATCTGGATTCCATCATCCCCCTTGCCTACATGGCGCTCTCTCTGACCACCAAGTGGCACCACCCACAAGGAAGGACCTTGGAATATTCTAAGATGTCTCTTAGAACCTTCTTGTCCCCCTTTTTTCATAAACAAAATGAGTCACTCAGTCAGAATTTGACCCAATGACCTCTCGCTCGTGAGACGAACTCTGAACAGTCTAAGCCACAAGGAGTTTTCCTATGTAGTGTTTGCTGGATATACTATCAAGTTTAGACCAAGGGGAATCGTCGCAAAGTAACTATGCATTCCTTTTCTATTTGCACTAGACTTAGGGGACTTATTGTATGCGAGCAGTGCATGCCTTGTTTGACCTCTGCCTTCCTAAATGTCAACGATGGACAAGGGGAAAATCAGGTCAATGTCAAGAAGCCAGCTCCTAATCCACAATCAAAAGGCATCATCATAGCATAGCTGGTGGCAAGGAAGATGCCATAGAAAGTTATAGCACATGCAAGTTCATCTACAAGTTGAGGACCCGCCTATAAAGAGGAGAAAGAAGGATACGTAGGCTTCCATGTTACTTGTCAACACCACCTCGTAAACTGCATCTTTAGTACGTGAGTGATAATGCTACTGCAAAAGAGGGGTGGGATACATCGTGCACATAGTAAAACCGCAATAATATTGCATACCTCATGCTTTTGGAGGAGAGGATCGTGGCATTGAAAATGTAGGATGATGAAGACATGGAGGCATATTCGGATAGAACAAGGATCTCAAAAACCAGTTGAAAGAAGCCAACCATGTGGAAGAGATATGATTCATTCTCCTCATGTTGAGAAAACGTCTAGCGAGCTATCACTCGGTGCAGGAGATGCTATAGTGCCAGCTAACTCTCAAACTTGACTTTATCCACATGCAATTTGGGTAGGTAAAACTGCATTGTAATGTAGCAAAGTGCAATGGCAGAAGCAACAATGAAGCAGGTTGTGGGGCCATGGGATCACCTAACTTGAGGCAGCAACGGTCTAGGCAGTAAAGAGGCAAAAACAAAGATAATTGCCACTACTGCTAGGAGGGGTACTACAAGAAAGAGTGCCTTAAATTCAAGGACCAAGAAGAGCAAGAACTGTAGCAGCAGGAGAAAAATGAGCAGTCTCCACAATAGCAATAGCAACCGTCACAATAGCATCAGCAGCAAGAGCAACCGAATAAGGCTCGAGTGCGCCACTTTGGTAATATGAACGTGGCCAAAGAGGTATCTGTCGGCCTCTTCATGGCCATGTTAGATATGTCAAAGGTAGAAAGGGCAGTCCCAGCATGGTACAAGGACTTAGGGTGTACCAAGAGTGTTACGTATCCCAAGGAGTAGTGCTAAAAGTTGTTGTCTGTTCCTCCTTGCCCTACTACTTTGAGTAATGATCGGGTGGTGTATGTTCAAGAGATTAGGATAGTAGAGATGTGGTTGGAAACCCTGCGTGGCATTGAAGTCTGAGTGTTCCATGGCATGCTGTATCTACTTGATGTTGCGTTCAACCTTCTCTTAGTCTGCTCTCTCTCTAACATAGGACTATGCGATGTCTCTGACGATGACTACAACTACATCTTTGACAAAAAGCAGGCTTTGAAGACTTGGTCTCTCCAATCGCCACATATCCCTCATTTATGCTCTTATTAGGCTTGGTGTACAGCACGCAGCGCCCATCTCCTTTTAGAACCTGTGCGACAAGACTCTCCTTAGGATAGGAGACTTTGATATCCATCTTTTAAATAATCACAACCTCCTTCTCCATGAAGACGAGTGTTATGTTGTGGTTCGTGATTTTGGACACGAAGAAGTGGTTTGGAGTAAAAGACGGCATGTAGACAACTTTTTAAAGCTTCAAGTCTTTTTCAACACGTTCATAGAGATCAACTTATCTCTCTCGCCTAGTGAATGGACAAGGCTGTCATTGGCATGCCAAAAGCAAAGTTTGGTGTCCCCAATGGAGATGAACCCATCCTTCTCTCTTCAAGACTGGTGATTCGTGCCAAAGTCCACCGCGTATGCCCATCGTTTGAGTACTGCCAGTACCTTGGTTTTCGGCACGCTCTCAGCCATCATGTTAGTCATGTCCTTCTTACCCTTTCCTTTGCCCTCGTTTTTACAATCATGATCTTTGTCTACCTTCTTAGGAGCCCTACACTCCCGTGCCCAATGCCCAGGCTTGCCATGATTATGGCACTTCCCAGGACGCTTTGAAAGCTTTGCACCACCACCATTGCCTCTTCCTCCACCGCCAACGCTTTCGTTGCCGCTGTGACCAGAAAAGGAGTTGTTGCCACAGCAAGCGTACTATGCAGCATGGGCTGAAATGTTAGCCTCACTGCCACTACGACGCATGGCCTCGTTGCGCATGCACTCAAACACTACCTCATATGTCAAATCCTCCTCCTTCCAACTGCCAAAGATGGTGATCAAAGGATCCCAACTTTCAGGTAGCGCCATGAGGAGATCATGGCTTGCATGTTGGTGTCAATTTTCGAGTTCATTTGCATCACTTGGTACAGCAATCCTTCAAACTGAAGTAGGAAATCCATAATCCACTCTCCCTAGCGCACCCTCTTCGAAATGAGCTTTTGAAGAATGACGAGGTGATTTACAATCGGCATTGATTAGTGTGCACGTGCAAACTTTTCATAAGCAATTGATGCGTGTGTGATACCTTGGATGTGGACATGCTGTGACATATGCATTCATGTCACAAGAATCGCAAGCGCCATGTCATTTTCCAAGGTTTATATCTAGCATTTGTCCTTGGGGGTTCAACCTCTTCCTCAAGGAACATCTTCAAATGGCCATGTAATCTCATGACAATCTTAGATATCTATTTTGACGAGGGAAAGCTTATCCGTGTGAACTTTGACATCGCACTCTTAACATGCTCAAGAGCGAACATTGCGGGTGTCACCATACTACTTCTCTCCTTCTCTGCTTCTGCGCTTCATTGAGGCCAATGAAGGTTGATATAGGGTATTGTTTGCTACCGGTTTACAAGGTGCAAACCCAATGCTTACCTTGTAGCTGCTAATGACCGATAAAGAGAGAAGAATGCACTCTAGTGGACTAAGGATCGTGCATACAAGGGCAGGGCTTATCCTAGTTAGGGTCCAAGGGTCGTACGTCCAAGGGCATAGCTTATCCTTGGCCCTTGTTTGCTAAGTGTCAATACCTGTCCTTGGAGGTGATGGAGCACATGGAAGAGATGGAGCTGATGGAGCTGATGTTTGCTGCAAGACAGAGAGGGCAAGAGAATGCGCAGAAGCGTGACTTTTAACTGGTCTTTTTGGGCCCATGATCCTTTCTCAACGGACTTGACGCAATAGACTAGAAAACAAGGCCAACACAATGGCACTTGTCGTCCGCTTCTAGTATTGCAAGAAGGAGGAGATATCAATCTCAGAGTCACGGTTCCACAATGAGCAGCTCATATGAATCACTTCCTTGTAGTCTATCCTAATCACCTTGTCACTTTCACACAAGGAGCTAACCTTTGGGGCTTAGACCGACCAATGTTTCTTTAGTGTTTGCCTTTGGTGGACAACTCTGTGAGGTGTGTCAAAGGTAAGAACTATATTGAATCATAGGCAACTGACAGGTATTTGTACTCCCAGGGCCAGCCTCTAGCCTAGGCACGCAGCGGCTGCTTGGATCAGCCACTTTGGGGGCAGTCTGGATTGCATCATCCCCCTTGCCTACATGGCGCTCTTTGTGACTGTCTTCTGGCACTTGCCACGAGGATGGACTTTGGAATGTTCTAAGATGTCTCTTAGAACCTCTCCTTCTTTTCATTTGAAAGAGAATTAGTCACTATGTTGGGATTTGACCTTGTGATGTCTCGCTCAAGCGACTAAGTCTATATAGTCTAAGCTATAAGGAGTTGTTGTAGGTGGTGTTTTCTGGTTATACTATCCAGTTTAAGCAAAGAGGAATGGCTACAAAGTAGGAGTGCATGCGTTGTATATCTGGACTTGACTTGGAGGACTTAATCCAATGGAACAGTGCAAGCTTAGTCAGTCCTATGCCTGTCGAAGTATAAGCTATGAACAATGAGCATATCAGGTCAATAAACCTTGCACCAGTGTCCATTTGCTGGAAGACATCTCCTCTCTCAAACTGTCTTGGCCTTAGTCTTCATCTGCTGTATTGACCATACACATGCCTATGGTACCTGCAGAATGGAATTTGCTTTCAAGCGCCTTGGTCATGAAGTCTGCAAGTATCGTTTTGGTCTCCAAGTATTCCAGGTCCATTATCTCCTTTGCGAACAAGTCGCATGAGTAGTGGTACCTGATGTCAATGTGCTTGGTCCGCCAGGAGATGACGTCATCTTGTGTCATTTTCACGGCAGTCTTGTTGTCGATGCGGATCTCTGTTGCTTCTGTCTCTCGTACTTTCATCTTAGGCTAACCATAGAGGAAAACTGTCTTGGCGTGCATCTGGTGGACCTCAAGATCTCTTACAGCAATGATGCCTAACACAGATCTCGTGGTGGCAAAGGTGATGATAGGCACGAAGGCTTCCTCGTACTCTGAGCTTACAAGCTGCGTAAAACCCTTTGCCACAACTTTAGAGGATAGTATGGTTCATCCGCTTGGCAACACCATTGTTTTGGGGGGTGTAAGCCCTGGTTGTCTGGTGGTTGATGTCGTTTTTGCTCAACTAGCCTTTGCACGCCTCGTACTGTCCACCATTTTCTTTGCGTAGTTCTTGAACCTTATTGCTCGTGTGTCACTCTACCGTGGAAAGAAAATCTTATAGCTTCTCCTTGTCCTCTCTTTTTGTCTTGAGTAATTAGATCCACATCTTGCAACTATGGTCATTAATGAAAGTCAACAAGTACTTGCGGTTGGCGTTTGAAGGAGTGTGGAATGATCCACATACATGAGAATGAATCAGGTCTACGATCGGTGCCGCACGTTGTCCATTACGCTCAAAGGATTTTCTCTTTGCCTTTCCTTGAAGGCATGGCTCACAAAGCATCTTGCACTTTCCGTCATCTTTGGCCTTGCATCCCTCCATTCCATGAACCACTTCGTGCTGCTACATAACTTGCAGTGTATTATCTGCCACATGGTCAAACCGAAGCTCAGCATGTGTGTCTTTGGTGGAGCTGGCCGCCATGGTAGCAACCTGTGGTGTAACATCGCGCTTCGGAGACTTGGGCTCTTAATCCACTGCATATCCCTTTTTTGTACTCTTGAAGGGTGTGATCTTTAGTACGTAGAACCCATATGGAATTTGTGCAACAAGAATCTCTTTGGGATAGAAGATCTTGATGTCCTTGTTCTTGACAATCAAGGCCTCCTCCTTTATGAAGACGACTGTCATGTCTTGGTCCTTTGTTTTGGACACCGATAAGACATTTTCCCCAAGAGATCGCATATCAATGACGTTCTCCAGCTCAAGTCTTTTATGCATTGGTTCACGTTGATGCTGATCAACTTGTCTCCCTTTGCCTTGCGCATGGACAAGCTTGCCATTCGCACACCTGAAGTGACGTTCATTGTCCCCAATGGAAACAAAGCCATCCTTCTCACTTGAGTAGTGTCGCACTGTTGGTTGTTGGCAGGCTCTCAGCCATCATGTTGGTCAACTCCTCACCCTTTCCTTTGCCCTTGTTTTTACCACCATGACCTCTGTCTTCTTTCTTGAAAACCCTTCAGTCCCATGCCCAATGCCGTAGCTTGCCACAGTTATGGCACTTCCTAGGATGCTTTGAACCCCTTCTACCACCACTATTACCTCTTCCTCCACGGCCACAGCTTCTGCTCAAGCTCTAACCAGAAGAGGATTTTTTGCCACGGCCACTGTACGATGCAACATAGGCTGAAATGTTAGCCTCACTACGATTGCGGCCCATGGCCTTGTTGCACACGTACTCTGACACTGCCTTCTACGTCAAGTTCTCCTCCCTCCAACCACCAAAGACGACGATAAGAGGACCCTAGCTTTCAGGTTGGAGCATGAGAAGAAACGTGGCCTGCATGTTGGTATCGATTTCCCAGTTCATTTGGGTCACTTGCTATAGTAGTCCTTCAAACAGCAGTAGGATGTCCAGAAACCACCCTCCCTTGTTCACCCTAATCAAAGACAGTTTTTGAAGGATAAAAAAGGTGATTTGCAAGAGCCGTTCATTGGTGTACACGTGCAAGCTTTTCATAAGCCTTTCATGCTTGTGTGATACCTTGGAGGTGGACATGCTATAAATCATGCACTGATTTCACAAGAATCGAAAGCTTCATGTCATTTTTGACACCCCACACTTCATATCGAGCATCTCTTTTTGGGGGCTTGACCTCTTCTCCATGGAACATCTTCAACTAGTAATGCACCCTCATGACAATCTTAAATTGCCATTTTCACAAGGGAAAACCTGTCCCTATAGACTTTGTTATCCCACCATTGACCTACTCGAGACTGAGCATCGTAGGTGTCGTCATACATCTCTAAATCTCTAGTTCATTGAGGCCAATGCAGGCTAATGTAAGCTGTTGTCTGCTACCAATTTTTGAAGGTGCATTCTATTGCTTACCCCTTACCCGTTCATCGCCTCCAAACACAGAAGAACGCACTCTACAAAACCCAGGATCATGCCTCCAAGGGCAGAGCTTATCCTGGTTTGGACCCAAGGGTCATAACTCCAAGGGCAGAGCTTATCCTTAACCCTTGTTTGCTAAGTGCCAGCACCCACCAGTGAAGCTGACGAAGAAGATGGAGTCGATGGAGGTGATATAGCTCATACTCTCTGCAAGATGAAGAGGGCAAGAGAGCACGCAGAAGGGTGCCTTAAAACTAGTCATCATAGGCCCATAACTCTTTGTCAACAGGCCTCAGGCAACCGATTAGAAAACAAGGCCAACACAATGATACTTGTCCTTTTCTCCTAGTATTGCACCAAGGAGTAGATATCACCCTCAAAATCACAGTTCCACATTGAGCCGTTCATAGGAATCACTTCCTTGCACTTTGTCCTTAGCACCTGGTCACTTTCGCGCAAGGAGTTAACTCTTGGGCCTTAGACCAACCAATGCTTCCTCAGTTTCTGCCTTTGGTGGAAAACTCCTTTGAGACTTCGGAAAAAGAGTCTCAAAGGTAAGGAATGTAATTAATCATAGGCAAATGAAAAGTATTTATAGTTCTAGAGCCAGCCTCTAGCCTAAGCGCACAATGGCTCCTTGGATGAGCCACTTTGGGAGGACTCTGGATTGCATCATCCCCCTTGCCTACATGGCACTCTCCGTAACTGCCAAGTGGCACCACCCACAAGGAATAGTCTTGGAATGTTCTAAGATGTC
>SZWC01009755.1:8031-32295 GCA_023375785.1 Penium margaritaceum
ACAGCGCCGACACAATGGCAACTGCAAACCTTCCAAGGGAATTTCACCCAAGGATCACGATCACCCCCAAGGAATTAACTATGCCTCTGGTGAGACCTAGCTACCCAGGTGCTTTCGCTTAAGGTCTTAGGGGCTCCCGCCCTCTAAGCCTTCTTCTTCCTTTGTGTGAGAGCCCAACAAATTAAATCAGCACTCTCACACAAGCAAGATTACAACCACCTTAGCAGTTCATATCAAGCTCAGTCGCAAGCGCACAGCTCAAACAAGAGACAATGGCAAGGACAATGCATAAATAGCTTAGGAGTGCCTTTGGCAGCCGAAGCGCGCGTGCCTCGGCTAACCGGAAGCGCGTGCGCCTCAGCCGATGTCACTCCTTAGGTTAAGGAGGTCATCCCCTCAATCAGGGAAGACATCCCCTGATCCAAGGCACATCTTGCATCTTCCAACCCGACCATTGGATCAGCCCGAAACTTGGACAGCTGACAGTTTGACACCTGCTCTTTCCAACGGTATGGTCAGATTGACAATCTGAATAGCCATCATCAGAAAATCCCAGGGGACGTATCCTTGAATAAGGACAGTGCATGCCTGGTCTGTTGGACAGGGCCTAGGGGACTTGCTCCACATGAGCAGTGCATGCCTGGTCCATCCACTACTTGCCAATTCTGGACACTAGTGGCCAAGGGACATTCATATAGCAACAATCTCTCCCTCGCACCTCTGGCCACTTGTCCTGTCTTGAGTCTTTGTCACTTACGCTCTTCATGCCAATACCCTGTCTTCCTGTAAGTTGGAGTTCTCGGTGAAGGGGTTTTGCCAGCATGTCTGTCCGGTTGAGCTGAGGCACAACGTGCTCCAGCTCCAGCACTCCCTTAGCGACCAGGTCGCGACAGAAGTGGTACCGAACTTCGATGTGTTTTGTCCTCCGCGTCAAGGTGCCGTTTTTGGACATGTCAATGGAAGACTTGTTGTCCACCTTGACCACCGTTGCCGCCGATTGAGGTGCTCGTATCTCTTGGAGCAGGCTGCACAGCCACATTGTCTCCTTGCACGCTTCCGCTAGAGCGATGCACTCTGCTTCGACAGTGGAGAGGGAGACGCAGTCTTGCTTGCGGCTTGCCCATGACACGGCTCCTCCGTTCAGTACGCACACGTAGCCCGATGTGGACTTGCGGTCATCGACATTCCCGGCCCTATTTGCATCGGTATACACCATGAGCCGCAAGGATTCCGACTGTGGCACCCCACCGTACTGGATGCCCAAGTGCCGCGTGCCCTTCAGGTAACGAAAGATCAGCTTCAGTGCTTGCCAGTGTTGTGGCCCAGGGTTGGCCACATACCTGCTCACCTGCCTAGAGCGTGGCAGATGTCGGGGCGAGTCGCGCCCATCGCGTACATTAGACTGTCCACGGTAGGACTGATATGGCACGCCTGCCATGTTGACCTGCTCTGCTTTGTTGGTAGGAGCGGCACCTGAGGTGAGGATGCAATCTGTTGCCATGGGGGTGCTGACGGGTTTGTAGTCCTCCATGTCGTACCGCTTGAGGATGTGATTAATGTATTTGGTCTGGTTCAGCCTGATGGTGCCGGCTGAGCGATCCCGCGTGACACTGATGCCTAGGTAGTACTCAAGAGGTCCCATGTCTTTCATTTGGAACCGGCTGCTCAGCTGCATCTTGATGTTCTTCAGCAGCTTTGTCGCTGATGCGTAAATGATGAGGTCATCAACGTAAAGAGCCACCAACACAAGGCCATCCTCGTCCTCTCGTATGTACATACCGAGGTCGTTCTTGCAGTGACCGTACCCGGACCCCTCCATGAAGGCGCCTGTTTCAGCCCATACAATGACTTGTCAAGCTTGAAACCTTTTCCGGATGGTGCATCCACCCCCTCAGGCACCTCCATCGGGACTTCTTTGTCAAGCTTTCCGTAGAGAAATGCAGTCTTGACATCCATCTGGTCAACCTCTAAGTTCTTGGCTGCTGCTGTTGCGAGGAGAGACCGGATCGTTGAAAAGATGACGACGGGTGCGTACGTCTCATTGTACTCGCTCCCCGGCTGCTGTGCAAAACCCTTGGCCACCATCCGCGCCTTTTGGCGGTCGATGGTCCCATGCTGCTTCAGCTTCTTGACCATGACCCATTTTCACCCTACAACGTGAGCGCCAGCAGGCCGGTCCACCAGCTTCCATGTCCTGTTCTCCTTGTGCGAGGCCAAGTCGCTTTCAATGGCTGCCTTCCACTTGGCCCCATCCGGTAGAGTAAGTGCTTCAGCCACTATGGACGGCTCTCCCTGAGCCACGAAGGCATAACTCAGACCAGTCCACTCACCATTTGTAGCATCATACTGTCGTGGTGGGATAGATAAGAGCGAGCTGCGTCTTACTGCCTGATGCTGCGACACTTGCTGCTGCTGCTCCTGCTGCTGTTGCTCCTGCTGCTCTGGTTCTCTTACCACAGACTCTCCCTCAGTGGAAGAGTCCTCATCATCAGAGGAGGAGGAATCTGAATCAACATCAGAGTCCTCTATTGCGGCTCTCCCTGAAGCTACCACTCCTCTTGCCTCTGTTGCCTTAATGTTGCTCCAGCCTTGTGGTACCTCATCGGCTGTCTTAGTAAAACCAGCCATTCACCCGGTTTGGGCACTGGCTCGTCCTTGAACTACTGCTCTGCTCCTAGGACAGCCTCGTTGAAGTTCACGTCTTTACTACAAATCACTTTGTTGCCTTGTAGGTCCCAGAGCCTGTAAGGGCGTTGGGCACTGTCGTACCCCAAGAGCAGACATTTCTTGGCCTACGGATCCAGCTTACTGGCACCCTCCCTCGTCAGCTTCTTGGCATAGGTCTGGCAGCCAAACACTCGCAGATGTGAGACATCTGGTTTCTTGCCTGACCATGCCTCTTGTGGGTTCATCAGCGGCAGCTTCTTTTTCCCCTTTCCTCGAAGGGCTAATGTTGGTATGAGGTTGATGATGTAGGCCGCTGTCCTAGTAGCCTCGGCCCAAAACCATCCTGGCAGCTTTGCTTCATACAACATCATTTTTACCATCCTGAGGATGGTTTGGTTGAGCCCTTCAGCAACACCATTGCTCTCGGGCGACTCATGTACTGTACTTTCTTCATGTATCCCCTGCTCCACCAGCCAGCCCTCACAGGCCTTGTATTCCCCACCGTTATCACAACGAAGGGCCTTGACCTTCTTGCCGGTCTGCTGCTCAACCATTGCGACAAAGTGCTGCAGATGCTCCTTTACCTCACTCTTTTGCTTCATGAAGTACGTCTAGATCTTCCTCGTTTTGTCATCTATGAAGGTGAGCAAATACCTGCAGCCTCCGACTGAGGCTGTCCGTATCTACCTGCACACGTCGGTGTGGATGAACTCGAGAGGTTCATTCGCCAAATTTCTGTGCTTGTTCCCCTTGCGCCCTTTCCTCTTAGCCTTGCCCATGAGGCAGGCCTCACATACGTTCTTCACCTTCCCCGCACCCTCTCCCTTCCCCAAAGCCAGGCCTCGTACCAGCTCGTGCTTGCCCATTGTCTCCAACGTGGAGTGGGCGGCGTGGGGCAAGCGCCTGTTTCAAAGGTCTTGGCCACAGTTCGCTTCCGATGCCGTGGCAGTCCCAGCGACTGCTTTGGGTTGGGTGGGTGCTCCAGCTTCCACTGATTTTGTTATATATGCTGCTGTTGAAAAGCGGCTGCTTTCTGCCTCTACCACCTGACTGCCCTTGGCAGTCATGGCTGCCCCAGCTTTGGCAGCACCCTTTACCTTGGTTTGGAGGATGTAGAGGCTATCCACGCGTGGAACATCCGCCACCACACTCTTTGCAGCGTACTGTTTTTTTCACTGCCAACATGGGAAGGATAACGGTCCTGTTCTTGTCGAAGACGACCGTCATGTCTCGGTCAGTAATCTTGCCGACAGAGAGTAGGTTGGCAGCGAAGTTGGGCAGATAGACTGCCTCGGTGAGCTTGAGCTCCTTCTCTTGGCCATTCACCTAGATGGTGACCAGCTTGTCACCCATCCCTTCAGCTGGTTCCACCCTCCCGTTAGCACAACGGAAGTTGAGGTGGCAGGGGCCCATGGAGGTGAACCCCCGTTTGTCGTTGGTGGAATGGTGATTTGTACCAGAGTCAAGTGCAAAGGCCCCTGGCTTAAGGAGTGCATTGCCAGCGCCAGTCGTGCCTTGTGCCATCAGTGCGGTGGGCTGCTTCCCACCCTTGCCTCCCTTGTCACCCTTCTCTCCCTCTCCCTTGACCCCTTCCTTCTTTGGAGCACGGCACTCGCGTGCCCAGTGCCCTGCCTTGCCACAGTTGTGGCAATTGCCAGGCCGTCGCTTGCCCTTCCCCTTGCCGCCTGCCCCCTGCTGCTGCNTGGCAGCACCCTTTACCTTGGTTTGGAGGATGTAGAGGCTATCCACGCGTGGAACATCCGCCACCACACTCTTTGCAGCGTACTGTTTTTTTCACTGCCAACATGGGAAGGATAACGGTCCTGTTCTTGTCGAAGACGACCGTCATGTCTCGGTCAGTAATCTTGCCGACAGAGAGTAGGTTGGCAGCGAAGTTGGGCAGATAGACTGCCTCGGTGAGCTTGAGCTCCTTCTCTTGGCCATTCACCTGGATGGTGACCAGCTTGTCATCCACCCCTTCAGCTGGTTCCAGCCTCCCATTAGCAGAACGGAAGTTGAGGTGGCAGGGGCCCATGGAGGTGAACCTCTGTTTGTCGTTGGTGGAATGGTGATTTGTGCCAGAGTCAAGTGCAAAGGCCCCTGGCTTAAGGACTGCATTGCCAGCGCCAGTCGTGCCTTGTGCCATCAGTGCGGTGGGCCGCTTCCCACCCTTGCCTCCCTTGTCACCCTTCTCTCCCTCTCCGTTGACCCCTTCTTTGGAGCACAGCACTCGCGTGCCCAGTGCCCTGCCTTGCCACAGTTGTGGCAGTTGTCAGGCCGTCACTTGCCCTTCCCCTTGCCGCCTGCCCCTTGCTGCTGCCCTGAGTTGCTAGTGCTTCCGCTGCTTGTTGCGCCCTTAGCATAGGCTGCCATGTTGGCCTCGCTATGGCTTTGCCGCATAGCCTCATTGCGGATGTACTCTGAGATGTTGGAGTACTTCATGTGGTCCTCTGGCCAGCCACCAATCACGGTAATCATGGGGCCCCAGTTTGGTGGAAGAGCCATGAGGAGAATCATCCCATGCATGTCGGCTTCAAGGCTCCAGCCCATGTTGATGGCTTACTGAAGGAGAGTCTCAAACTGTTGTAAGAATTATAGGATGTCCTCGCCTTGAGTCAGCTACATCCTCAGCAGCTTTTGGAGGATGAACAAACGGTTTGTGAGGGAGTCACTCTGGTAGACCTTGCATAGTTTCCTGTATGCCTCAGTTGCGTTTGTGAGGCCGGAGATATGAGAGAGCAAATACTGCTGCAGTGCTGCGACCAGAATGGCCATGCATTTCTTGTTGGCCAGCTTCCACACTGCGAGCTCCTCTAGTTGGGATGAAAGTGGTTGGACAGCCTCCCCTGTGAAGTAGGGGTGGAGGTCACAGCCATCGACTATGATATCAAACAGCCACTTCCAGAGCGAGAACCCTGTCCCATCAACTGTAGGAATTGGCGCATGAATGCCACTCCCTGCCTCTACTGTGGACGTCACAGCTCCATTGGTGGCCACAGGTGTGCTGGTCCACGAGCCTTCCTCGATGGCGCTCTTGCCTTTCTCCTGGACGGTAGGTGGAGCCATGGTACCTGCGGTTGAGGCGGATCTGCTTCCGTTGAGGCCGCTCTGCTACACCTGCTGTTGATGCCGATGTCAGGCTGATGGAGCCGATGTCAGGCTGATGAGAGGTCTTAGACGGAGGGCCAAAGAGAAGCACCTCTAGGTGTGATAGAGCGTCTGCGCTTCTCACGTTTGCTGAGCTACTGAGCAACCTGTATGCTTTTTGCAACTAAGTCTCACACTAGGCGTGGGCCCATAACCCTTTTGTTATTCCTGAGTCACGTGGCCTGAGGCTCCGGTCTAGAAAACAGCGCCGACACAATGGCAACTGCCGACCGTCCAAGNTTCCTCGATGGCGCTCTTGCCTTTCTCCTGGACGGTAGGTGGAGCCATGGTACCTGCGGTTGAGGCGGATCTGCTTCCGTTGAGGCCGCTCTGCTACACCTGCTGTTGATGCCGATGTCAGGCTGATGGAGCCGATGTCAGGCTGATGAGAGGTCTTAGACGGAGGGCCAAAGAGAAGCACCTCTAGGTGTGATAGAGCGTCTGCGCTTCTCACGTTTGCTGAGCTACTGAGCAACCTGTATGCTTTTTTCAACTAAGTCTCACACTAGGCATGGGCCCATAACCCTTTTGCTATTCCTCAGTCACGTGGCCTGAGGCTCTGGTCTAGAAAAAAACACCGACACAATGGCAACTGCCGACCGTTCAAGGGACTTTTACCAAAGGATCACGATCACCCCCAGGGAACTAACTATGCCTCTGGTGAGACCTAGCTACCCAGGTACTTTTGCTCAAGGTCTTAGGGGCTCCCGCCCTCTAAGCCTTCTTCTCCCTTGGTGTGAGAACCCAACAAATTAAGTCAGCACTCTCAAACGAGCAAGATTACAACCACCTTAGCAGTTTATATCAAGCTCAGTCTCAAGCGCACAACTCAAACAAGAGACATCAAGTGAAGGAGTAGTTGAGACAATGGCAAGTACAAGGCATAAACAGCTGAGGAGTGCCTTTGGCAGCCGAAGCGCGTACGCCTCTGCTAACCCGAAGCACGCGCGTCTCGGCCGATGTCACTCCTCAATTTAAGGAGGTCATCCCCTCAATCAGTGAAGACATCCCCTGATCCAAGGCACATCTTGCATCTTCCAAACCGACCGTTGGATCAGCCCGAAACTTAAACAGCTGACAGTTTGACACCTGCTCTTTCCATCGGTACGGTCCGATTGACAATCTGAATAGCCATCGTCAGACAACCCCAGGGGACTTATCCTTGAACAAGGACAGTGCATGCCTGGTCTGTTGGACAGGACCCAGAAGACTTGCTCCACATGAGCAATGCATGCCTCGTCCGTCCACTACTTGCCAATTCTGGAGAATAGTGGCCAAGGGGCATTCATGTAACAACACTTTGTGCATAAACTTTGTGCATTAACTTTGTGCATAAACGTTGTGCACAAACTTTGTGCATAACTTAATGCATAACTTTGTGCATAAGCATTGTGCATAAACATTTTTGCATGAACATTGTCATAAAAGTTTTGCATAAATGCTGTGCATAAACTTTGTGAATAAACTTTGTGAATGAACTTTGTGCATAAACTTTGTGCATAAGCGTTGTGCATCAAATTTTTGCATAAACTTTGTGCAGAAACGTTTTGCACCAACGTTGTGCATAAACTTTGTGCATAAACGTTGTGCATAAAGTTTGTGCATAAACTTTAAGCATAATCTTTGTGCATAAACTTTGTGCATAAACCTTGTGCATAAACTTTGTGCATAAACTTTGTGCATAAGCGTTGTGCATCAAATTTTTGCATAAACTTTGTGCAGAAACGTTTTGCACTAACGTTGTGCATAAACTTTGTGCATAAACGTTGTGCATAAGCGTTGTGCATCAAATTTTTGCATAAACTTTGTGCAGAAACGTTTTGCACTAACGTTGTGCATAAACTTTGTGCATAAACGTTGTGCATAAGCGTTGTGCATCAAATTTTTGCATAAACTTTGTGCAGAAACGTTTTGCACCAACGTTGTGCATAAACTTTGTGCATAAACGTTGTGCATAAAGTTTGTGCATAAACTTTAAGCATAATCTTTGTGCATAAACTTTGTGCATAAACCTTGTGCATAAACTTTGTGCAAAAACTTTGTGCATAAACTTTGTGCATAAACGTTGTGCATAAACTTTGTGCATAAACGTTGTGCATAAACATTGTGCATAAACTTTGTGCATACACTTTGTGCGAAAACGTTGTGCAGGAATTTTGTGCATACACTTTGTCCATAAACGTTGTGCATAAACTTTGTGCATAAAAATTTTGTATAAACTTAGTGCATAAAGTTTGTGCATAAACTTTGTGAATAAAATTTGTGCAAAAACTTTGTGCATAAATGTTTTGCATACACTTTGTGCATAAACTTTGTGCATAAACTTTGTACATAAACGTTTAGCAAAAATTTTGTGCATAAACGATGTGCATGATTCTTGTTCATAAACTTTGTGCATGAACTTTGTGCATAAAATTTGTGCATAACCTTTGTGCATAAACTTTGTGTATAAACTTTGTGCATAAACTTTGTGCGTAAACTTTGTGCATAAACTTTGTGCATAAACTTTGTGCATAATCCTTGTACAAAACCTTTGTGCATAAACTTTGTGCGTACACTTTGTGCATAAACGTTGTGCATTAACTGAATGCATAAACTTTGCGCAGAAACTTTGTGCATAAACGTTCTGCATAAACTTTGTGCATAAACTTTGTACATCAACTTTGTGTAAAAACTTTGTGCATAAACTTTCTGCATAAACTTTGTGCATACACTTTGTGCGTAAACGTTGTGCCTAAACTTTGTCACAAAATTTGTGCATAATCTTTCTGCAAAAACTCTGTGCATAAAACTTGTGCATAAACGTTGTGCATAAAAGTTGTGAATAAGCTTTCTGCATAAACGTTCTGCACAAATGTTGTGCATAAACGTTGTGCATAAAAATTGTGCATAAACGTTGTGCATAAACTTTGTGCATAGACTTTGTGCATAAACGTTGTGCAGAAAAGTTGTGCATAAACGTTGTGCATAATCTTTGTGCGTAAACTTTGTGCAGATACTCTGTGCAGATACTTTGTGCAATAACGTTGTGCATAAACTTTGTGCATAGACTTTGTGCATAAACGTTGGGCATAAAGTTTGTGCATAACTTTGTGCATGAATGTTTTGCATAAACGTTTTGCATAAACTTTGTGCATAAACTTTGTACATAAACTTGTAAATAAACTTTATGCATAAACTTTGTGCTTAAACTTTGTGCATGAACGTTGTGCAAAAACATTGTGTATACACTTTGTGCATAAACGTTGTGCATAAACTTTGTGCATAAGCTTTGTGCATAAACTTTGTCCATAAACTTTGTGCATAAACGTTGTGCATAAACTTTGTGCAAAATCTTTGTGCATAAACGTTGTGCATAAGCTTTGTGCATACACTTTGTGCATAAACGTTCTGCATAAATTTTGTGCATGCACTTTGTGCATTAACGTTGTGCATAAACTTTGTGCATAAACGTTTTGCATAACCTTTGTAGATAGGCTTTGTGCATAAATGTTGTGCATAAAATTTCTGCATAAACTGTGTGCAAAAACGTTGTTCATAAACATTTTTCATATACTTTGTGCATAAACTTTGTGCATAAAGTTTGTGCATAAACGTTGCGCAAAAACGTTGTGCATAAAAAATGTGCATAATTCTTGTGCATAAACTTCGCGCATAAACTTTGTGCATTAACTTTGTGCATGAACTTTGTGCATGAACTTTGTGCATAAAATTTGTGTGTAAACTTTGTGCATAAACTTTGTGCATAAACTTTGTGCATAAACTTTGTGCTTATTCCTTGTGCATAAACTTTGTGGATAACCTTTGTGCATACACTTTGTGTATAAACGTTGTGCATACACTTTATGCATAAACTTTGTACATAAACTTTGTCCATAAACATTCTGCATAAACGATATGCATAAATTTTGTGCATAAACGTTGTGCATAACTTTTGTGCATAAACGTTCTGCATAAACTTTGTGCATACACTTTGTGTGTAAACTTTGTCCATAAACTTTATGCACAAGTTTTGTGCATAAAAGTTATGCAAAAACTCTGTGCATAAACTTTGTGCATAAACTTTCTGCATAAACTTTGTGTGTAAAATTTATGCATAAGCTTTCTGCATAAACTTTTTGCATAAACTTTGTGCATACAATTTGTGCATAAACTTTGTGCATAAACTTTGTGCATAGACTTTGTGCATAAAGGTTGTGCCTACAAGTTGTGCATAAATGTTTTGCATAATCTTTGTGCATAAACTTTGCGCAGACACTTTGTGCATAAATGTTGTGCATAAATTTTGTGCATAAACTTTGTGCATAAACTTTGTGCATAAACTTTGTGCATAAACTTTGTGCATAAACGTTGTGCATAAACGTTGTGCATAAATTTTGTGCATAAACTTTGTGCATAAACTTTGTGCATAAACTTTGTGCATAAACTTTGTGCATAAACGTTGTGCATAAACGTTGTGCATACACTTTGTGCATAAACGTTGTGCATAAACTTTGTGCATAAACTTTGTGCATACACTTTGTGCATAAACTTTGTGCATAAACATTGTGCATAAACATTGTAAATAAACTTTGTGCATACACTTTGTGCATAAACTTTGTGCATACACTTTGTGCATAAACTTTGTGCATAAACATTGTGCATAAACATTGTAAATAAACTTTGTGCATACACTTTGTGCATAATTTTTTTTCATAAACGTTCTGCAAAAACTTTGTGCATAAACGTTGTGCATAAACTTTGTGCATAAACTTTGTGCAAAAACGTTGTGCAAAAATGTTGTGCATGAACTTCCTGCATAAACGTTGTGCGTAAAAGTTGTGCATACACTTTGCGCATAAACGTTGTGCATACACTCCGTTCATAAACTTTGTGCATGAACTTTGTGCATAAACATTCTGCATAAACTTTGTGCATACACTTTGTTCATAATTTTTGTGCATAAATTTTGTGCATTCACATTGTTCATAAACTTTGTGCATAAACGTTGAACATAAACTTTGTGCATAAACTTTGTACATAAACGTATTGCATAAACTTTGTGCATATACTTAGTGCATAAACCTTGTGCATAAACTTTGTGCATAAACTTTGTGCATAAACTTTGGGCCTAAACATTGTGCATAAACTTTGTGCCAAAACGTTGTGCATAAGCGTTGTGCATAAACTTTATGCATAAATATTGTGCATAAACGTTGTGCTTAAACTTTGTGCATTCACTTTGTGCATAAAAGTTGTGCATGAACTATGTGCATAAACTTTGTGCAGAACATTTATGCATAAACGTTGTGCATAAACTTTGTGCACACTTTGTGCATAAAATTTATGCATAAACTTTGTGCATCAACGTTGTACATAAACGTTGTGCAAAACATTTGTGCATAAACGTTGTGCATATACTTTCTGCATACAATTTGTGCATAAACTTTGTGTATAAACGTTGTGCAAAAACTTTGTGCATAAAGGATGTGCATTGTTTTTGTGCATAAATTTGTCCATGAACTTTGTGCATAAACTTTGTGCATAAACGTTGTGCATAAACCTTGTGTATAAACTTTGTGCATAAAATTTGTGCATAAACTTTGTGTATAATATTTGTGCATAAACTTTGTTCATAAACGTTGTGCATAAACTTTGTGCGAAAATGTTGTGCATAAACATTGTGCATATGCTTCGTGCATAAACATATTGCATAAACTTTGTGCAAAAACTTTGTGCAAAAACATTGTGCATAAAACTTATGCATAAACTTTGTGCATAAACTTTGTGCATAAACCTTGTGCATAATCCTTCTCCTTAAACGTAGTGCATGAACTTTGTGCATAAACGTTATGCAAAAACTCTGTGCATGAACCTAGTGCATAACCTTTGTGCAGAAACCTTGTGCATAGACGATGTGCAAAAACTTTGTGCATAACCTTTGTGCATAAACTTCGTGCAAGGACTTTGTGCATAAATTTTGTGCATACGCTTTGTGCATAAACTTTGTGCATAATCTTTCTAGATAAACTTTGTGCATGAACTTTGTGCATAACCTTTGTGCATAAACTTTGTGCATAAACTTTGTGCATAAACTTTGTGCATAAACTTTCTGCATAAACATTGTGGATATACTGTTTGCATCAACTTTGTGCATGAACGTTTTGCATAAACTTTGTGCATAAATGTTGCTCATAAACTTTGTGCATAAACATTGTGCATAAACTTTGTGCATAAAGTTTCTGCATAAACATTGTGCATAAATTTTGTGCAAAAACTTTCTGCATAAATGTTGTGCATAATTTTTGTGCATAAAATTTGTGCATAAACTTTGTGCATAAACATTGTGCATAAACATTGTGCATAAACTTTGTACATACACTTTGTGCATAAACTTTGTGCACAGAATTTGTGCATAAATGTTGTGCATAACCTTTGTGCGAAAATTTTGTGCATAAACGTTTTGCATATTCTTTGTGCATAAACTTTGTGAATAAACTTTGTGCAAAAACTTTGTGCATAAACCATGAGCATAATTTTTGTGCATAAACTTTGTGCATAAACGTTGTGTATAAATTCTGTGCATAAACTTTGTGCATAAACTTTGTGCACAGCCTTTGTGCATAATCTTTGTGCATAAACTTTGTGCATAAACTTTGTGAATAAGTTTTGTGCATAAACTTTTTGCATAAACTTTGTGCATAAACGTTGTGCTTAAACCTTGTACATATTCTTTGTGCATAAACTTTGTGCATAAATCTTGTGCATGAACGTTGTGCACAAACGTTTTGCAAAACCTCTGTGCATAAAGTTTGTGCATAAAGTTTGTGCATAAACTTTCTGCATAAACTTTGTGCATTAACTTTATGCATACACTTTGTGCACAAACTTTGTGCATAACCTTTGTGCATAAACTTTGTTCATGCACTTTCTGCATAAACGTTGTGCATAAACTTTGTGCATGAACTTTGTGCATAAACTTTGTTCATACAGTTTGTGCAGAAACGTTTTGCATAAACTTTGTGCATAAACTTTGTGCATAAACTTTTTGCATAAACTTTGTGCATAAACGTTGTGCATATACTTTGTGCATAAATGTTGTGCATAAACTTTGTGCATTAACTTTGTGCATAATCGTTGTGCATAAACATTCTGCATAAACTTTGTGCACAAAGTGTGTGCATAGCATTTGTGCATAATTGTTGTGAATAAACTTTGTGCATAAACTTTGTGCATAAGCTTTGTGCATAAACTTTGTGCATACACTTTTTGAATAAACATTGTACATACACTTTTTGCATAAACGTTGTGCATAAACTTTGTGCAAAAACTTTGTGCATAAACTCTGTGCATAAACTTTGTGCATGAACTTTGTGCATAAACTTTGTACATGAACGTTTTGCATAGTATTTGTGCATAAACTTTGTGCATCAACTATGTGCATAAACTTTGTGCACAAACCTTGTGGATATACTTTGTGCATAAACGTTGTGCATAAATCTTGTGAATAAACTTTGTGCATAAACGTTTTTGAAAACTTTGTGCATAAACTTTATGCATAAACTTTGTGCATAAACTTTGTGCATAAACTTTGTGCATACAATTTGTGCACAAACTTTGTGCATAACCTTTGTGCATAAACTTTGTGCATACACTTTGTGCTTAAATGTTGTGCATAAACGTTGTGCATAAACTTTGTGAATAAACTTGTTGCAAAAGCTTTGTGCGTAAATATTGTGCATATACTTCGTGCATAAACGTTTTGCATAAACTTTGTGCATAAAATTTGTGCAAAAACTTTGTGCATAAACTTTGTGCCTAAACTTTGTGCATAATCCTTGTTCATAATCGTTAAGCTTAAACTTAGTGCATGAACTTTGTGCATAAACGTTATGCAAAAAACAATTGCATAAACTTTGTGCATAAACCTTGTGCATAGACGTTGTGCATAAACTTTGTGCATAAAATTTGTGCATTAACTTCATGCATAGACTTTGTGCATAACATTTGTGCATACACTTTGTGCATAAACGTTGTGCATAAACGTTGTGGATAAACTTTGTGCATGAACTTTGTGCATAACCTTTGTGCATAAACGTTGTGCATAAAATTTGTGCATACCCTTCGTGCATAAATGATGTGCATACACTTTGTGCATCAACTTTGTGCATAAACTTTGTGGATAAACTGTTTGCATCAACTTTGTGCATACACTTTGTGCATAAACTTTGTGCATAACGTTGTTCATGAACTTGGTGGATAAACATTGTGCATAAACTTTGTGTATAAACTTTGTGTACAGACTTTGTGCATAAACTTTGTGCATAAACGTTGTGCATAAATTTTGTGCATAAACGTTGTGCATAACTTTTGTGCATAAACTTTGTGCATAAACTTTGTGCATACACTTTGTGCATAAACTTTGTGCATAAACTTTGTGCATAAACTTTGTGCATACACTTTGTGCACAACATTTATGCATAACCTTTGTGAATAACCTTTGTGCATACACTTTGTGCATAAATGTTGTGCATAAACTTTGTCCATAAACCTTTGCATAACCTTTGTGCATAAACTTTGTGCATAAACTTTGTGCATAAAATTTGTGCATACACTGTGTGCATAAGCGTTGTGCATAAATATTGTGCATAAACTTTGTGCATAAAGGTTGTGCATAAACGTTGTGCATAAACTTTGTGCATAAACTTTGTGCATAAAATTTGTGCATAAATGTTGTGCATAAACTTTGTGCATAAACTTTGTGCATACACTTTGTGCATACACTTTGTGCATAAACGTTGTGCATACACTTTGTGCATAAATGTTGTGCATAAACTTTGTGCAAAAATTTTGTGCATAATCTTTGTGCATAAACTTTGTGCATAAACGTTGTTCATAAACTTTGTGCATAAACGTTGTGCATAAAACTCTTTGCATAAACTTTGTGCAGACAGTTTTTGTGCATAAACGTTGTGAATAAACCTTGTGCATAAACTTTGTGCATAAACAATGTGCATAAACATTGTGCAAAAACTTTGCGCATAAACATTGTGCATAAACTTTGTGCATACATTTTTTGCATAAACTTTGTGCATAAACTCTGTGCATACACTTTGTGCATAAACGTTGTGCATAAACGTTGTGCATAAACTGTGTGTATAAACTTTGTGCATAAACTTTGTGCATAAACTTTGTGAATAAACGTTGTGCAACAACTTTGTGCATAAACGTTGCTGATAAACTTTGTGCATAAACTTTGTGCATAAACGTTGTGCATACACTTTGTGCATAAACTTTGCGCATAAATGTTGTGCATAAGCTTTGTTCATAAACTTTGTGCATAAACTTTGTGCATAAACATTGTGCAAAAACATTGTGCATGAACAATGTCCATGATTTTTGTGCATAAACTTTGTGCATAAACTTTGTGCATAAACTTTGTGCATAAACTTTGTGCGTATGCTTTATGCATAAATGTTGTGCTTAAACTTCATGCATAAACTTTTGCATAACATTTGTGCAAAACTGTTCTGCATGAACTTTGTGCATGAACTTTGTGCATAAACTTTGTGCATAAACTTTCTGCATAATCTTTGTGCATACACTTTGTGCGTAAACATTGTGCATAAACTTTGTGCACAAATTTTGTGCATAAACGTTCTGCAAAACCGCTGTGCATAAAGTTTGTCCGTAAATGTTCTACATAAACGTTGTGCATACAGTTTGTGCATACACTTTCTGCATATTCTTTCTGCATAAACTTTGTGCATAAACTTTTTGCATAAGCTTTGTGCATAAACGTTGCTCATAAACTTTGTGCATAAACATTGTGCATAAACTTTGTGCATAAAGTTTCTGCATAAACATTGTGCATAATCTTTGTGCAAAAACTTTCTGCATAAATGTTGTGCATGATTTTTGTGCATAAAATTTGTGCATAAACTTTGTGCATAAACGTTGTGCATAAACATTGTGCATAAACTTTGTACATACACTTTGTGCAAAAACTTTGTGCACAAACTTTGTGCATAAACGTTGTGCATAACCTTTGTGCAAAAACTTTGTGCATAATCATTTTGCATATTCTTTGTGCATAAACTTTGTGAACAAACTTTGCGCAAAAACTTTGTGCATAAACGATGTGCATAATTTTTGTGCATAAACTTTGTGCATAAACTTTGTGCATAAATTCTGTGCATAAACTTTGTGCATAAACTTTGTGCACAACCTTTGTGCATAATCTTTGTGCATAAACTTTGTGCATAAACTTTGTGAATAAATTTTGTGCATAAATGTTTTGCATAAACTTTGTGCATAAACTTTGTGCTTAAACCTTGTGCATATTCTTTGTGCATAAACTTTGTGCATAATTCTTGTGCATAAACGTTGTGCACAAACGTTTTGCAAAACATCTGTGCATACAGTTTGTGCATAAAGTTTGTGCATAAACTTTCTGCATAAACTTTGTGCATTAACTTTATGCATACACTTTGTGCACAAACTTTGTGCATAACCTTTGTGCATAAGCTTTGTTCATACACTTTCTGCATAAACGTTGTGCATAAACTTTGTGCATGAACTTTGTGCATAAACTTTGTTCATACAGTTTCTGCAGAAACGTTCTGCATAAACTTTGTGCATACACTTTGTGCATAAACTTTTTGCATAAACTTTGTGCATAAATGTTGTGCATAAACGTTGTGCACAAACTTTGTGCATCAACTTTGTGCATAATCGTTGTGCATAAACTTTCTGCATAAACTTCGTGCACAAAGTGTGTGCATAATTGTTGTGCATAAACTTTGTGCATAAACTTTGTGCATAAGCTTTGTGCATAAACTTTGTGCATACACTTTTTGAATAAACATTGTACATACACTTTTTGCATAAACGTTGTGCATAAACTTTGTGCAAAAACTTTGTGCATAAACTTTGTGCATAAATTTTGTGCATAAACGTTGTGCATAAACGTTTTCCAAAACTTTGTGCATAAACTTTATGCATAAACTTTGTGCATACACTTTGTGCATAAACTTTGTGCATAAACGTTGTGCATAAACTTTGTGCATAAACTTTGTGCATAAGCTTTGTGCATAAACTTTGTGCATACACTTTTTGAATAAACATTGTACATACACTTTTTGCATAAACGTTGTGCATAAACTTTGTGCAAAAACTTTGTGCATAAACTTTGTGCATAAATCTTGTGCATAAACGTTGTGCATAAACGTTTTCCAAAACTTTGTGCATAAACTTTATGCATAAACTTTGTGCATAAACTTTATGCATAAACTTTGTGCATACACTTTGTGCACAAACTTTGTGCATAACCTTTGTGCATAAACTTTGTGCATACACTTTGTGCACAAATGTTGTGCATAAATGTTGTGCATAAACTTTGTGCATAAACGTTTTGCAAAAGCTTTGTGTGTAAATATTGTGCATATACTTCGTGCATAAACGTTTTGCATAAAATTTGTGCATAAAATTTGTGCAAAAACTTTGTGTATAAACTTTGTGCCTAAAATTTGTGCATAATCCTTGTTCATAATCTTTATGCTTAAACTTAGTCCATAAACTTTGTGCATAAACGTTATGCAAAAACTCTGTGCATAAACTTTGTGCATAAACCTTGTGCATAGACGTTGTGCATAAACTTTGTGCACAAAATTTGTGCATTAACTTCATGCATAGACTTTGTGCATAAAATTTGTGCATAAACTTTGTGCATAAACATTGTGCATAAACTTTGTGGATAAACTTTTTGCGTGAACTTTGCGCATAACCTTTGTGCATAAACGTTGTGCAAAACATTTGTGCATAAACTTTGTGCATAAACCTTGTGCATAGACGTTGTGCATAAACTTTGTGCATAAAATTTGTGCATTAACTTCATGCATAAACTTTGTGCATAACATTTTTGCATAAACTTTGTGCATAAACGTTGTGCATAAACTTTGTGGATAAACTTTGTGCATGAACTTTGTGCATAACCTTTGTGCATAAACGTTGTGCACAAATTTTGTGCATAACCTTTGTGCATACCCTTTGTGCATAAATGATGTGCATACACTTTGTGCATCAACTTTGTGCATAAACTTTGTGGATAAACTGTTTGCATCAACTTTGTGCATACACTTTGTGCATAAACTTTGTGCATAAACGTTGTTCATGAACTTGGTGGATAAACATTGTGCATAATCTTTGTGTATGAACTTTGTGCACAAACTTTGTGCATAAACTTTGTGCATAAACGTTGTGCATAAACTTTGTGCATAAACTTTGTGCATACACTTTGTGCACAAACTTTGTGCATAACCTTTGTGAATAACCTTTGTGCATACACTTTGTGCATAAATGTTGTCCATAAACGTTGTCCATAAACCTTTGCATAAACTTTGTGCATAAACTTTGTGCATAAACTTTGTGCATAGGCTTTCTGCATAAACATTGTGCATAAACTTTGTGCATAAAGGTTGTGCATAAACGTTGTGCATAAACTTTGTGCATAAACTTTGTGCATAGAATTTGTGCATAAATGTTGTGCATAAACTTTGTGCATAAACTTTGTGCATACACTTTGTGCATAAACTTTGTGCATAAACGTTGTGCATACACTTTGTGCATAAATGTTGTGCATAAACTTTGTGCAAAAAGGTTGTGCATAAACTTTGTGCATAAACTTTGTGCATAAACGTTGTTCATAAACTTTGTGCATAAACGTTGTGCATAAAACTCTTTGCATAAACTTTGTGCAGACAGTTTTTGTGCATAAACGATGTGAATGAACCTTGTGCATAAACTTTGTGCATAAACAACGTGCATAAACGTTGTGCAAAACCTTTGCGCATAAACATTGTACATAAACTTTGTGCATACATTTTTTGCATAAACTTTGTGCATAGACTCTGTGCATACACTTTGTGGATAAACATTGTGCATAAACGTTGTGCATAAACTGTGTGTATAAACTTTGTGCATAAAATTTGTGCATAAACTTTGTGCATAAACGTTGTGCAACAACTTTGTAAATAAACTTTGTTGAAAAAACTTTGTGCATAAACTTTGTGCATAAACGTTGTGCATACACTTTGTGCATAAACGTTGCGCATAAATGTTGTGCATAAGCTTTGTTCATAAACTTTGTGCATAAACTTTGTGCAAAAACATTGTGCAAAAACATTGTGCATAAACGATGTCCATGATTTATGTGCATAAACTTTGTGCATAAACTTTGTGCATAAACTTTGTGCATAAACTTTGTGCGTACGCTTTATGCATAAATGTTGTGCTTAAACTTCATGCATAAGCTTTTGCATAACATTCGTGCAAAACTGTTCTGCATAAACTTTGTGCATAAACTTTGTGCATAAACATTTTGCATTAACTTTGTGCATAAACGTTGCTCATAAACTTTATGCATTAACATTGTGCATAAACTTTGTGCATAAAGTTTCTGCATAAACATTGTGCATAAACTTTGTGCAAAAACTTTCTGCATAAATGTTGTGCATAATTTTTGTGCATAGAATTTGTGCATAAACTTTGTGCATAAACGTTGTGCATAAACATTGTGCATAAACTTTGTACATACACTTTGTGCACAAACTTTGTGCATAAATGTTGTGCATAACCTTTGTGCAAAACCTTTGTGCATAAACATTTTGCACATTCTTTGTGCATAAACTTTGTGAATAAACTTTGTGCAAAAACTTTGTGCATAAACGATGTGCATAATTTTTGTGCATAAACTTTGTGCATAAACTTTATGCATAAATTCTGTGCATAAAATTTGTGCATAAACTTTGTGCACAACCTTTGTGCATAATCTTTGTGCATAAACTTTGTGCATAAACTTTGTGAATAAATTTGGTGCATAAACGTTTTGCATAAACTTTGTGCATAAACTTTGTGCTTAAACCTTGTGCACATTCTTTGTGCATAAACTTTGTGCATAAATCTTGTGCATAAACGTTGTGCACAAACGTTTTGCAAAACATCTGTGCATACAGTTTGTGCATAAAGTTTGTGCATAAACTTTCTGCATAAACTTTGTGCATTAACTTTATGCATACACTTTGTGCACAAACTTTGTGCATAACCTTTGTGCATAAACTTTGTTCATACACTTTCTGCATAAACGTTGTGCATAAACTTTGTGCGTGAACTTTGTGCATAAACCTATGTTCATACAGTTTGTGCAGAAACGTTCTACATAAACTTTGTGCATAAACTTTGTGCATAAGCTTTTTGTATTAACTTTGTGCATAAACGTTGTGCATAAACGTTGTGCACAAACTTTGTGCATAAACTTTGTGCATAATCGTTGTGCATAAACTTTCTGCATAAACTTTGTGCACAAAGTGTGTGCATAATATTTGTGCATGATTGTTGTGCATAATGTTTGTGCATAAACTTTGTGCATAAGCTTTGTGCATAAACTTTGTGCATACACTTTTTGAATAAACATTGTACATACACTTTTTGCATAAACGTTGTGCATAAACTTTGTGCAAAAACTTTGTGCATAAACTCTGTGCATAACCTTTGTGCATAAACTTTGTACATGAACGTTTGCATAATATTTGTGCATAAACTTTGTGCATCAACTTTGTGCATAAACTTTGTGCATACACTTTTTGAATAAACATTGTACATACACTTTTTGCATAAACGTTGTGCATAAACTTTGTGCAAAAACTTTGTGCATAAACTCTGTGCATAACCTTTGTGCATAAACTTTGTACATGAACGTTTGCATAATATTTGTGCATAAACTTTGTGCATCAACTTTGTGCATAAACTTTGTGCATAAACCTTGTGCATATACTTTGTGCATAAACTTTGTGCATTAATCTTGTGCATAAACGTTGTGCATAAACGTTTTCCAAAACTTTGTGCATAAAATTTATGCATAAACTTTGTGCATAAACTTTATGCATAAGCTTTTTGCATACACTTTGTGCACAAACTTTGTGCATAACCTTTGTGCATAAACTTTGTGCATACACTTTGTGCATAAATGTTGTGCATAAACGTTGTGCATAAACTTTGTGCATAAACGTTTTGCAAAAGCTTCGTGCGTAAACATTGTGCATATACTTCGTGCATAAACGTTTTGCATAAACTTTGTGCATAAACTTTGTGCAAAAACCTTGTGTATAAACTTTGTGCCTAAACTTTGTGCATAATCCTTGTTCATAATCTTTATGCTTAAACTTAGTGCATAAACTTTGTGCATAAACGTTATGCAAAAACTTTGTGCATAAACTTTGTGCATAAACCTTGTGCATAGACGTTGTGCATAAACTTTGTGCATAAAATTTTTGCATTAACTTCATGCATAGACTTTGTGCATAAAATTTGTGCATAAACTTTGTGCATAAACGTTGTGCATAAACTTTGTGGATAAACTTTGTACATGATCTTTGCGCATAACCTTTGTGCATAAACGTTGTGCATAAAATTTGTGCATAACCTTTGTGCATACCCTTTGTGCATAAATGTTGTGCATACACTTTGTGCATCAACTTTGTGCATAAACTTTGTGGATAAACTGTTTGCATCATTTTCGTGCATACACTTTGTGCATAAACTTTGTGCATAAACGTTGTTCATGAACTTGGTGGATAAACATTGTGAATAAACTTTGTGTATAAACTTTGTGCATAAACTTTGTGCATAAAGTTTATGCAAAAACTCTGTGCATAAATGTTTTGCATAATTTTTGTGCACAAACTTTGTGCATAAACTTTGTGCATAAACGTTGTGCATAAACTTTGTGCATAAACTTTGTGCATAACTTTTGTGCATAAACTTTGTGCATAAACTTTGTGCATACACTTTGTGCATTAACTTTGTGCATAAACTTTGTGCATAAACTTTGTGCCTACACTTTGTGCACAAAGTTTGTGCATAACCTTTGTGCATAACCTTTGTGCGTACACTTTGTGCATAAACGTTGTGCATAAACTTTGTCCATTAACCTTTGCATAAAATTTGTGCATAAACTTTGTGCATAAACTTTGTGCATAAACTTTGTGCATACACTGTGTACATAAGCGTTGTGCATAAGCATTGTGCATAAACTTTGTGCATAAATTTTGTGCATAAACTTTGTGCATAAACGTTGTGCATAAACATTGTGCATAAGCTTTGTGCATAAACATTGTGCATAAACTTTGTGCATAAAGGTTGTGCATAAACGTTGTGCATTAACTTTGTGCATAAACTTTGTGCATACAATTTGTGCATAAATGTTGTGCATACACTTTTTGCATACACTTTGTGCATAAACGTTGTGCATACACTTCGTGCATAAATGATGTGCATAAACTTTGTGCAAAAACTTTGTGCATAAGTTTTGTGCATAAGCGTTGTTCATAAACTTTGTGCATAAACGTTGTGCATAAAATTCTTTGCATAAACTTTGTGCAGACAGGTTTTGTGCATAAATGTTGTGAATAAACCTTGTGCATAAACTTTGTGCATAAACAATGTGCATAAACGTTGTTCAAAACCTTAGCGCATAAACGTTGTGCATAAACTTTGTGCATATGCTGTTTTGCATAAACTTTGTGCATAAACTCTGTGCATACACTTTGTGCATAAATTTTGTGCATAAACGTTGTGCATAAACTGTGTGTATAAACTTTGTGCATAAAACTTGTGCATAGACTTTGTGCATAAACGTTGTGCACCAACTCTGTGCATAAACGTTGTTGATAAACATTGTGCATAAACTTTGTGCATAAACGTTGTGCATACACTTTGTGCATAAACTTTGCGGATAAATGTTGTGCATAAGCTTTGTTCATAAACTTTGTGGATAAACTTTGTGCATAAACATTGTGCAAACACCTTGTGCATAAACGATGTGCATGATTTTTGTGCATAAACTTTGTGCATAAACTTTGTGCATAAATTTTGTGCATAAACTTTGTGCATAAACTTTGTGCGTATGCTTTATGCATAAACGTTGTGCTTAAACTTCATGCATAAACTTTTGCATAACATTTGTGCAAAACTGTTCTGCATAAACTTTGTGCATGAACTTTGTGCATAAACTTTGTGCATAAACGTTCTGCATAATCTTTGTGCATACAATTTGTGCGAAAACATTGTGCATAAACTTTGTGTACAAATTTCGTGCTTAAACGTTCTGCAAAACCGCTGTGCATAAAGTTTGTCCGTAAATGTTCTGCATAAACGTTGTGCATACAGTTTGTGCATACACTTTCTGCATATGCTTTCTGCATAATCTTTGTGCATAAAGTTTGTGCATCAAATTTGTGCATGAACTTTGTGCATAAACTTTGTGCATGGACTTTGTGCATAAATGTTGTGCCTTAAAGTTGTGCATAAACGTTGTGCATAACGTTTGTGCATAAACTTTGTGCAGAACCTTTGTGAATAAACTTTGTGCATTTACTTTTTGCAGAAACATTGTGCATAAACATTGTGCATAAACGTTGTGCATAAACTTTGTGCATAAACTTTGTGCATAAACTTTCTACATAAACGTTGTGCATAAACTTTGTGCATAAACTTTGTGCATAAACGTTGTGCATAAACTTTGTGCATAATTGTTGCGCATAAACTTTGTGCATAAACTTTGTGCATAAACGTTGTGCATAACCTTTGTGCATAAACTTTGTGCATAAAATTTGCGCATAGATGTTGTACATAAACCTTGTGCATAAACTTTCTGCATAAATATTGTGCATACACTTTGTGCATAAACGTTGTGCATAAACTTTGTGCATAAACTTTGTGCATAACATTTGTGCATAAAATTTGTGCATAACATTTGTGCATAAACGTTGTGCGTAAACTTTGTGCATAAACTTTGTACATAAACTTTGTGCATAAACTTTATGCAAACACTTTGTGCATAAACGTTGTGCATAAACTTTGTGCATAAACTTTGTGCATAACGTTTGTGCATACACTTTGTGCATAAAGGTTGTGCATAAATTTTGTGCACAAACTTTGTGGATAGAATTTGTGCATAAACTTTGTGCATAAACTTTCCGCATAAACGTTGTGCATGAACTTTGTGCATAAACTTTCCGCATAAATGTTGTGCATAAACTTTGTGGAAAAACTTTGTGCAATACGTTTGTGCATAATCTTTGTGCATAAACCTAATGCATAAACGTTGCGCATAAGGTTTGTGCATAAACTTTGTGCATAAACGTTGTGCATAAACTTTGTGCACACACTTTGTGCATAAACGTTGTGCATAAACTTTGTGCATAAATTTTGTGCATAAACTTGGTGCATCAACTTTGTGCATACACTTTGTGCATAAACGTTGTGCAGAAACGTTGTGCATAAACTCTGTGCATAAACTTTGTACATAAACTTTGTGCATAAACTTTGTGCATAAACTTTGTGCATACACTTTGTGCATAAACTTTGTGCATAAACTTTGTGCATAAACTTTGTGCATAAACTTTGTGCATAAAC